>JAIGNY010003963.1:290000-297500 GCA_020152595.1 Chiridota heheva | reverse complement strand
TACCTTCAGAACTGGATGGTGCCGGGGAGGGGAAGCTCTAGCTTCTATTATGCACCCTGGATTAGTATAATTGCTGTTAGCATGGGAAATTGAGTTGCATTGAAATTTGTGGTATGTTTAAACAGATTCTGCTATATAATTGAGAAGAAAAAAATGTGGGACCTGTTGCCGTCTCTTTCTTGGTGCTCAGCATAATGTATCGGAGCAGGTAATAATACCTAGTTTACAGACTGCTGCGCCGTGATGGCTGCGCACTTGAGCATAGTCTTCAGGGACTAGATCAGTTTACAGACTGCTGTGCCGTGATGGCTGTGCATTTGAGCATAGTCCTCAGGGACTTGATCAGTTTACAGACTGCTGTGCCGTGATGGCTGCGCATTTGAGCATAGTCCTCAGAGACTTGATCAGTTTACAGACTGCTGTGCCGTGATGGCTGTGCATTTGAGCATAGTCCTCAGGGACTTGATCAGTTTACAGACTGCTGTGCCGTGATGGCTGTGCATTTGAGCATATTCCTCAGGGACTTGATCAGTTTACAAACTGCTGCTGTACCGTGATGGATGCGCATTTGAGCATAGTCCTCGGGGACTTGATCAGTTTACAGACTGCTGTGCCGTGATGGCTGTGCATTTGAGCATAGTCCTCGGGACTTGATCAGTTTACAGACTGCTGTGCCGTGAAGGCTGCGCATTTGAGCATATTCCTAAAGGACTTGAGCAGTTTACAGACTGCTGTGCCGTGATGGCTGCGCATTTGAGCATAGTCCTCAGGGACTTGATCAGTTTACAGACTGCTGTGCCGTGATGGCTGTGCATTTGAGCATAGTCCTCAGGAACTTGATCAGTTTACAGATTGCTGTGCCGTGATGGCTGCGCATTTGAGCATAGTCCTCGGGGACTTGATCAGTTTACAGACTGCTGTGCCGTGATGGCTGCGCATTTGAGCATAGTCCTCAGAGACTTGATCAGTTTACAGACTGCTGTGCCGTGATGGCTGTGCATTTGAGCATAGTCCTCAGGGACTTGATCAGTTTACAGACTGCTGTGCCGTGATGGCTGTGCATTTGAGCATAGTCCTCGGGGACTTGATCAGTTTACAGACTGCTGTGCCGTGATGGCTGCGCATTTGAGCATAGTCTTCGGGGACTTGATCAGTTTACAGACTGCTGTGCCGTGATGGCTGCGCATTTGAGCATATTCCTCAGGGACTTGATCAGTTTACAGACTGCTGTGCCGTGATGGCTGCGCATTTGAGCATAGTCTTCGGGGACTTGATCAGTTTACAGACTGCTGTGCCGTGATGGCTGTGCATTTGAGCATAGTCCTCAGGGACTTGATCAGTTTACAGACTGCTGTGCCGTGAAGGCTGCGCATTTGAGCATATTCCTAAAGGACTTGAGCAGTTTACAGACTGCTGTGCCCTGATGGCTGCGCATTTGAGCATAGTCTTTGGGGACTTGATCAGTTTACAGACTACTGTGCCGTGATGGCTGTGCATTTGAGCATAGTCCTCAGGGCGGGCCTCAGGGACTTGATCAGTTTACAGACTGCTGTGCCGTATCGGATGCGCATTTAAACATAGTCCTCAGGCACTTGATCAGTTTACAGACTGCTGTGCCGTGATTATATGGAACAGTCGAGAATATCCTGTAATGGCGATGCGATGACCCAGATGAAAAAATCTCAGGAGCTGCTATACAGGTAGTGACCAATCTGAAGCTCAGTCGTCGAGACTATCTTGTGACGCAATCCGATGACCCACAGGAAAAATCTCAGCTATACAGGTAGTGGCCAATCCGAAGCACCGTTGTCGAGAATATCTTATGACGATGACCCAGAGGAAAAGTATCAGGGGCCGCTATACAGGCCCGGATCTCAAGGGCCGCTTTACAGGCCTGGATCTCAGGGGCCGCTATACAGGCCCGGACTGTCCAGGCCTGTATAGTGGCCTCTTACTACTGACACAATGCAGCGCGCACGACGGCAATCGAACCTGGTACCTTTCGAATATGAGCGTACTCCTTGACCACTGAAAATCGGTACTTCTGATTAACCCTGCCCTACTGAATAACCCTGCCCTAACTAAGTTGGAAGCTCTCCTTCACAGAGAAAAATGTCACAGACAGAATAAATTTGGGCAGACAGTAAATTTTCCTTGAATCTTTTTGCGAAGGTAGGCCTATGTGAGAAAAATTGGTTAATTTGCCCGAATCTTTTCTCAATAATTTTATGTGGGCGCGTTTGGGAATCGGTAAGTTTTACCAAATCTTTTCCGAACACAAAGAATGCAGATAAATTTGGGCTGAACATTTTACTTTACTTGTAACTGTTTCAAACGAATGTACATATTGGCAGACAAGTATAACGTGTACACACAAATTCTGAATCTTTATTTTGAAAGAATGTGGTCCAATTTAGAAAATATGAATTAAAATTGTCCAAACCTTTTTCTATAAAAACTTACTTCATAAATAAATTATATTTGAGATTTTTTCTTAACGAATTCGAATAAATTTGGGCATAAAGTTATTTTATTATTATTATTTTTATTTTTTGTGAGCAATTGTGAACTGAATTGGTCTGGACAGACAGTAATTTTTCTGAATCTATTTCAGGCGATAAAGGAATGTAGAAAAATTGGGGCACAGAGTAAATTTTCCTTGGAAATTATTCTTGGAGCAGCTCAGATGTCACGGTAAATTCCAATAGAGAGCTAACTTCTTGGAAACTTATTTCAGGATATGTGTTTTGTTTGATCCATATGCCTGTTTGTGGAATTATTTTATATTTCAATTTATGTATTGATAACTCAAAGACAGAAATTCTCCATGCTACTTCTCAGTTTATCTTTTCAACAAGCCCACCTATTTCTATACAAATTGGACAGACCATGCCTTCTCCAGGTGTCAAAACCTTGGGAGTTATATTGGATTCTCATCTTGATATGAAACAACTGTCAATGCCGTTTGTAAATCATTTGTTATGCTCTACGCAACATCAGCCGAATAAGGACAATTTTAATGACTGAAATGCATGTAACTGCTAGGTTGGTATGTTACTGCATTTTACCCAGACTTGACTATTGTAACTCTTTTCTGTTTGGTCTCCCTGACTCTACACTTGACCCGCCTATCCAGTCCGGTAATCTTAAAGAGAGACAACCAATACAGATATTTCCAATTAGACCTAAGATAGAGAAAGTTATCAACATTTTGGGGGCCTGTACACATTTTTCTTCTGATCTGCCAGCAAAATAACCAATTAAAACAGTAATCCATAGAAAGTTTTAATAGACCGGAGGTATTTCCTGGATTTATTAATGGGGTTGGGGTGGAGATCACCGTAGCCAATTAATTTTGAATTTCTAACAAGTGAAAATAGGCTAAGAGTATACCCATCCTCATTTCACAGTCTGTTCAAACAACAATTTTGGTTTTAGATTTATTGAAATGAAATTACTATTTGATATCTTTTGTTTCCAGACTACATGGGTCCTTTAAATCTCTTTGAGCAGTAAAACTGGTCAGACCCCCCTTTTTTTTGTGTGTGGATCTTACCACCCTCTTGACAGCTTTTCCTTTGCTTTCATCCATGAAAAAGACAAGAATGATATCAGATCATGCACTTAAAGATTTGACCAACTTATGTGACTTAGGATTTTTATTATTTCAATAATGGGTGATGGAGGAACATGGAACGTGGAACCATGACAGTCAAAATTCAGACAATCTTGCCGAATATTCGGGAAAATATGTTCTCCCTCCCCCCCACCCCTCCATTCTTTCCTCCTCCTCAACAAATGAAATTGCCCTATACGCCTATGCCTGTTATCATAGTTAGGCATACAAACTAGACAATAGCGACTCTCGTGATATAAGTTGGCTTCATTTGCTGCCATCCAGAATGTATTCTCAGTTCTATGGGTCAGACCATCAGTACAGTCCATGGTCAGAATCCAACGTCAGAGCAAAGGCTAATTAAAATATTTGCGAGAAGTCCCATTTTATGGGACAGGAAGCTGAAAAGTTAACAATTTCAGGAATGGTAGAAAATGATTAGGACTTGACCATGCATATCCAAACTTGACGAGATTTGATTCAGTAAAAGTTTCATGGGGAACTATTTTACCATGGACTCACACCAAAATTTGTGTGATTTGCTGAAGGTGTATAACAACTCTTCACTTCGGCCTAAAGAAGAGAGCCAAAAGCCCTGGTGACGCCCTATTGAAAGTACCCTCATCCGAGAGATATTAGAAGGTGCTTTTTGGAAAACATCACTAAAGATCCAAAATCTAGAACAATCTGGTACAAAAAGGACCCCGAACTTGACTCTTTTCTCATAGGTTTCAATGGCGCAAATTATTAGTTCCGTGCTACCTAGTATGAAGCTTGTTGGAGCGGAGAACGCTGAAGAACTGAAGCGGAGAATTGGGCATAGTAATTACTGGTGACAAAATAATTACATCTTTTGTTATGTTCACTTATTTTATGGGATGAATAGCAAGACTTAATTAATAACTTCAATCAAGTTAGTAGATGTTTAAGGCCTAAGGTTACTTGTTTGTTTGGGCAAAACCGGAAGTTCGTACACCAATAATAAACATAGGCTTAAGCCTACGCAACTTTGACTGAACAGCTGCACAAGTACTAAAAGGAAGCATAAAAAGGCTTGCAGAAAAATACGGGAAGAAAACAATGTAAAAAATATTACGATTAGGCCCATAATTGGCATAGTTATAGAATACCCCACAAACATCTATGTAGGCCTGTATAATTTTATGGACCCGTGTCAAGACTGTTACTGAGTTGAGTCTCAGTCCAGAGTCAGGCTCCAATGCACTAACGTTACGAGTCGTTAGTCCTAACGTTAGGCTAAAATTGTGAACACAGTAGGAATTAGACAGATAACATATGACTGTACTGTAGCCATATGCATCGGCTGTACACAGTATTGCAAGTAGTGTGTAGCATGTAGGGCATACTGAGTGAAAAGTTAATCTCATTAAGTAGGAATAGGCCTACAGCCGTTATACTTTATGAATTTCATAAAGTAGGGACCAAGGATTTTCATGAAATGTGCTTTGCGCACCAGTCATTTCTCATTTTTGTACAAATGATTTTTTTTTTTAAATGCGCCTCATTAATGGGCAGTTCCAGAAAATATCTATACCCCTCTCCCCCGTTGAGGAACTGATTTTCAAGACCCCCCCAGCAATTCCCAGTTTAGAACCCCCCTCAGGATTTTCCAGCTCCAGACCCCTGCCCTCCCCTCCCCCCTGTCTCCCCAACCAGAGGATTTTCCAGCTTTGAAACCCCCTCCACCAGGATTTCCCAGCTCCATAATCCCACCCCCAGGATTTCCCAGTTTCGAAATCCCTATAGGATTCAAGGATTTTCCAGCTCCGAACCCCCCTCCCCCCAAGAATTTCCCAGCTCTGGAATCCTACACGGCCCTCCCAGGATTTCCGAGCTCCAGAACCCCAGGATTTTCCAGCTCCGAACCCCCTCCCCAAGGATTTCCCAGCTCTGGAATCCTACACAGCCCTCCCCAGGATTTCCAGGATTCCAGAACCCCAGGATTTCTCCAGAACCCCCAGGATTTCCCAGCTCTAACCCCCTCCTTTCCAGGATTTCTCAGCTGAAACCCCCAAATTTCCCTAGTTTAAATATCCCACCTGGGATATCCGAGTTAAAATACACCCCCACCCCTGCTCCTTATTTCCCAAGTCAAAACACTCCCTCTCCCCGGATTTTCCAAGTCAAAACTCCCCCTTCCTGGATTTCCAAAGTAAAAATACCCCTTTCCTGGATTGCCCAAGTCAAATTACCCCCACCCATAAATTTCCCAAGTCCAAATATTCTGTCAGGGATTTCCTGAGTCAAAACACTCCCCACCCCTGGATTTCCCATGTCAAAACACCCCCTCCCCTTCCTTTTTGGATTTCCCAAGTAAAAATGCCCTTCCCTGGATTTCCCAAGTCAAAATATCCCCTTCCCGATTTTCCAAGTCGAAAATCCCCAGATTTCCTAAGTCAAAATCCCCCAGGAATTCCCAGTTCTTCAAAGGGCTGGGGCTGGAACTGCCCAATAGAAGTAGTTTCTGGCCTAACGTTAGGCCCTACTTGACCACAAATAGGCCTAACTTTAGGCTAAACCTGTTAGGTCTGCTGGGACTCGGGAGTATAGGGCTCACCCGTAATAAAAATCCATTGGGGCACTATCGTTATGCACTTGTCAATTGTGTGACTAACCCCTACACCTACGGGCAAGGTGAGTCATTGCACCAAGGTGTGTGGCCAAAACATGTACATTGAGGCACCTCTCAGTCACATTTGTGACTGACATTTCTTGTGCAAGTGACTTACCCCAAATCACTCATCTCTGTACAAAGTCAATGGGTCTGAAGTAAATTGACTCACCCAAGAGTCATGCTGGTGACTGACAATTTGGTACAATGATGCACATGTGAGTCACTATTTCATATGTCAATGACCCACCTTTGACTCACATTACCGGGGGTAGTATGGGTGAGTCATACAAGGTGCATTACGGTCAATAACATTAGGAGGAAACACAATTTTTTGTGATTACATTTTGTTTTTGCACATACCTCAACTAAAAACTCACAGATATCTAATTATTGTCAAATTTATTATGATATTTCAGCCCCAAAAGAAAATTCCGCACCTCTAAATGGCTGAAAATAAAATACCTCGTTTCCAGCCATTTCTGGGTGTGGGATTTTTTTTCTTTTGCTGAAATATTATGACAAATTGGACAAAAATTACATTTCTGGGAGTTTTCAGTTGAGGTAATGTTAGGCGGCTATGTGCAATTTTTGTTGAAATTACAAAAAATTGTGATTTCTCCTATTGACCGTAACGATAGTGCCCCGATAGATTTTTATTTCGGAAGAGCCCTATTGGCCACACTCGAAACACCAACCATGATAAGTCATTAACCTTAGGCTCCAATGCAGTACACGCCATTTCCACAGAAAATTCTTCCCTACAAAAATACCCTGGCCTAGCTGTACCTGTGACTCCCAACAGCCAGGGTGCATTTCATGCACTAAGTTCCGAAGATCTTGGGCGTGGAGTTGACTTCTTTTCGGCGTGGAGTTGACTTCTTTTCGGCATAGGCCTAGGCCCTAGTAGCCTAGCACAAGCTTTTCTTGGCGCACTGGCATGAACAAAAAGTATAAACTTGTAGTACAGTTGTCATAATTTTTTTCCCAAACACTACACACAATCTTGAGTTATTTACCTAAAATACTAATAAATCTCCCAGAATGTACTATAAAACTAAATAACTTTGAAACAATCACATTTAAAGCCACTTTAATTTCTGCTAGATTACATTAGACTAACAATGCAATGGCAGCCATTATGAAAGAGGTAGAATGGGAAGAGTGCATGTAGGGAGGGCGCAATGCTTAAAAAATTTTGTTCGGTTTTTCTATGCTATATACTTGTATTCCTGTATCAGTGACTTTATAT
>JAIGNY010003963.1:220000-285000 GCA_020152595.1 Chiridota heheva | reverse complement strand
TAGGTAGTTAAAGTTGTAGGGTAAATCTAGTTAACTCTACTTAACTTCAGGAGAAAATTTATAGTTGGTGTAGGTCTAAGCTAAGATAAACAATGTTTGTGACTGCTCAGTCTCCCTTCATAATTCAATTGGGATACCTTTCAAGAATTTTCTTTAGGGATTTTGTGATAACCCTAATAGTAACATTTTTTTTTTTAAATTGAATTATTCCACTTAGACCAAAAAGTTGTCATTTTTATCTAAATTTACATTTAACGTAGGCCTACGTCCGCCGCCCATGGTGAAAATATTCCAGAGTACGTCTAACATTAACGTTAGCCTTGGCCTACTTCAAAATTTGTAAGGACCAGCAATGCGGCATGTTCGAGATTTGGCCAGAAATTGATTCAAATTCTTCATACGTATGCCAGAACCCATGCATACTGAATATAAACAGACCTATTTTATGGTGAAATCATGCCAACGTCTGAAAGTTATGCCGATCTAATTTTAAATTATCTCGCAGAACTAAAACAATGCAAGTGGTAGGCCAAAATTTAGTGACAAAATTATTCAACGTTAATTTTGTAATTTACGACTTTTGTTTTTAATGATAATGGTTCCTGTTTTCCGAACAAATGAAAAATCTTTAAAAGAAACTTGGCTGGTTTTCATGTCTGCACATGAAATGTTAAACAGCAATTTTCAGTGAAATGAAAAATATTTTAAAAACTTGCTCTCTATAGTATCTTGTCGTTTTCTCTGCCTGGCCCAGCTGATACGCTATCACTTGGTCACTTGGCCCGTTACACAAGCACTGTCCACCGGCCTCGCATAGTTGACCATGCTGGAACAAGTATGGCCCCCATAAATGCATCACGATTTTTGTGCAGAAGTTTTGGCTCTTGGTCTTTGGCCCATATTTAGTATAGGGCGAATGATGTCACTTTCTCTGAATATACTAAACAAGACTTTAAGTAGGCTTTCTCATTGTAGTAACTCGCTGCTTGTTGCTTGACTGTCATGGCATATGGAAGTAAAGGCCTTGTTGTACCTTAGGCGTAGGTTTGATATGGAATCCACCCTGTCCCAACAGTCACGAAAGGAATTCCTTAGACACCTGATTTTTATTTAAAAATTCTCTACCCACCTCTACGCTGAAATTCCCAGTTTTTTTAAATAACTTTTGTACATCTGTTGTTGTTAACAATCCTACGCAAATGGTGTAGGCTTGAAAAAACCTGCCATTTGAGTTACACAAAATTTGTTGATTGGTCATTTTAACTGTTGATTGCAATCAAAACCTTTTTAGAAATGATATCAGTATTAACAAAGGACTGATTTTCATTTCTAAACCATTTTCAGGGTTGGTGTTTCGAGTGTGGCCTATCTTAAACTGCAGAATACCCTGCTGTTTTGGAACTATACCCAGAAAATAAATAGGCTATGCAGTCTGTCATGAATATACCAAAATTTAATTGTTTCTCTTGTCTTTTCTGCATTTTTTTTTTTTAAGTATGTATTTTTGGGGGTTTGAATGCAGGGCAAGTTGCGTGCTCTGGGCTAGTACAAAGGCCCATTTGTTTGTGTGGGTCTTCTTTGAAATGGGCTATGAGCTACATAGTTGGGTGTTATTTTGGATAGGGCTATGGGCTCATGGTTGAGGTTTTAATTTAAATCGGAGGACTTGGGAATGTTTTGGGTACAGGCTACGAGGTCCCTTTATTCTCTGAAGTTTAAGAACGACACATATTCATAGGCTACAAAGTACACGTTATGAAGTTGGGTGTCCTTTTGAGTTTTGGATAGGGCTACGTTGTGGAGGTTTTAATTGAAGTCTGAAAACTTGGGGAAATGTTTTGGGCACAGGCTGTAACGGTTTAAATATTTGTTGTAGCATACAGCCAACCTGCTTTGTTATGCAAGATTATAATGCATGGTTGTAGCATACAGCAATATGCATTGTTAGACTACCCCCTCTATTTTCAGCCATATGCATTGTTAGACTACCCCCTCTATTTTCAGCCATATGCATTGTTAGACTACCCCCTCTATGTTTTGTAAAAAGGATATATGTTTGTATGCAAACTATTTTATAAAAAGGAAACACTCTTTGTAAGCTGGTCTTCGTTCCAGCAGGACATTGTGCAACATTTATGTCACTCTTCTTTTTATGTACACATGTACCAAGTTATTATCAAGGATTTTGTGTGTGGATGTGTATATATATATATATATGGATAACTTATTATTTAATAAACTGAACCAAAATGATAACGTTTAGCAATGCTCAGAGCGGGGCCTTGAGTTTCATCAAACCACCATTATAGTTTCTACCTAAGGATTTATGTAGCTCCAAATGTAAGTAACATTTATCATTGTTACAAAGCTACGTGGTATGAGGTCATCAGTGCATAGCCCTGCAACAGAGTAATGTAGCATTAAAAAACTCAACTGAGCTGTCTGCTCTATCATGGTTTTCTGCCACTATGGTATATTCACTATCTGCATGATGTACAGTTTTCAATTCATTCAGCATTTACTTTTCAAATACACTAGTACTATAGAGATGATAGAAAAGGTCTTCATGTTTAATAATGTAATATAATTCACATTTTACAGTAGTATTGTATCCTAGTTGTTTCCCATGATGTGGAATACCACCCAACGACAGCTGAACTCTATGGAGATATCCCACTGATCTTGGCAATTGTTTCTTGGAGACATGCTAGTTTTGCTGGACACTGCTTCAGGGATAAGAACCAGTTAACATCTGGCATCTTGTTCTAGAGGCTACCATGCCCAGCAAGAGGGAGCCGACCACTCACGTATCGAGACACAATTTCTAGAGACACTGGACTCAGATATGAAGAACTGTCTGAAGCTGTGGCTGACAAACCAGGGTGGTGTATAAGAGTGTTTTTGATTTCGACCATGGTCGATGGATGATGATGACGAAGACGATGATGATATCAATAAATATGATTTTCTTCCATCTTCAAGCTGGCAAATTGGTGGCCTTACTTTTTGCTTTGTATATGCAAGATATTGAATGATTTTTGGTTCTGATGCGAAAGCATCAGGAACCTACAGTATGTGGTCATGATGGTGTATGTGTGTGTGTGTGTGTGTGTGACGCCAAGCTTGTTAACACTATATCTCAAGAACGGCAAAGTGGATTCATATTCATATCCCTTTTGTTTTAAGTGATGATGTCATGCATATTATTGAGTGAGCGGGGCTTAATTAAAAATCTTGAAATGTACATATTTCAAAAACTGCATGTCCGTTTTGTTTCATATTTGGTATAATGATGTTGTTAGGCAGTGTGTACATGTTCATGGTATAAAACCATCGAATCTCATTATTATGTGTAGTGGGCGGGGCTTAAAGTTGTTTTGCCAAATAAAACTTGTAAACACGAAATTTCCAGAATGACACCCTGGATTTATATCATATATGGTACATACAGCCCATGGTCTGCAAATGTGCCCTATTAATTTTGATGGTAATGTCATGCATAGTAATGAGTGGGTGGGGCTTATTATAAAATCTGGAAATTTTCATATTTTGACAACTAGATTTCTGTTTTCATATTTGGTGTTATTATGCTGTTATTACGCAATGTTGGTATTATACTAGTGTGCATATGTACATGATGTAAAATTGTTAAATCTCATTAATATGCATGGTGAGCGGGATTTAATGTGGTTTTGCCAAAAATAGAGCTTGTAAACATGAATACTCAAGAATGAAACACTCAAGAATGAAATATTGATTTTAGATGTGGCACTGTGATTATAAACATTGTATTGGCTTATGAAGTTATCATTCCTTTTGCTTGTAACTTTCACATCCAAAAACATTAAATCAGTTCAATTAATTAATGTGCATGTCAGTCTTTTGTTGAATGTTGAGTTTCTTCATGATTTGTTTGTATTTTGTATCACAACACATTAATTTACATACATGCATGCATTGTTCTGTACAAAACACTCATTATAACTTCATTACAATAGCCATTCAGTAGCTACATTAATCCCAACATACAGTACATAATGATATACTAAATATGATGTACTAAATATCAATCATGATATACTAGATATTCATCATGATATACTAGATATTCATCATGATATACTAGATATTCATCATGACATACTGAAAATACATGATTTTATACTAAATATGATGTACTAAATATTAATCATGATATACTAGATATTCATCATGATATACTAGATATTCATCATGATATACTAGATATTCATCATGATATTCTAAATATTCATCATGACATACTGAAAATACATGATTTTATACTAAATATTTATGATGATATATTCTAAATATCATGATATACTAAATATTCATCATGATATACTGAAAATACACGATTATATACTAAATATTTATGATGATATATACAGTACTAAATATCATGATATACTAAATATTCATCATGATATACTGAAAATACACGATTATATACTAAATACTTATGATGATATATACTAAATATCATGATATACTAAATATTCATCATGATTTACTGAAAATACACGATTTTATACTAAATGTTTATGATGATATATACTAAATATCATGATATACTAAATATTCATCATGATATACTGAAAATACACAATTATGTACTAAATATTTATGATGATATACAGTATATGGGAAGCCATTGAATCATAGAGCCTCAAGTCACATTAGAGACAGCCTCCTGTTTTGATCCGGAATTTGACCGTTTTTTTGTGTGTGCATTTTGTTTAGTCTTATACAGGATGGTGGCTATCCATCAGTGAACACATTTGACAAGTGGACTTATCTTTTAATCATCACGTTCGTGAGAGATTATGTATTTCATTTTACAAGAAATATGTGACTAAGTTCAAACCTATCCTGTGTATCCTGTTCATACCGTCAGTGTTGAGCCTATCCTTCTAGACTTCTCTATATTGCTATGCTATTAGACCTTCAAGGAGAAGATAGGGTCAGTTACACTCCAATGACCATCAATCATTCTTACACCATTTAATTCTTTAATCCTTCTCAGTCATCTTATCACAATCTGCAAATTGCCTTCTGTCTTTTGTTGAGCGACGTATAATCCACTATGGCAGGCAAGGACCCTACAAAAGGAGTTTAAACTAGAAAACAGGAAGAATTGATCTCTTCAATTTTATCCGCCCTACTTGTAAGCACGGATCTGATAGCCGTAATCCAGTCTGCAATTAAAGAGGCACTCAAAGAATCCCTTGACAAAATGTCTCATGTCATTGACCTCCATGAAGGTCGGATCCTGGACCTGGAATGCGAAATGGACAACAGCAAGAAAGAATTAGCTGCAATAACCAAGGAAAACGAGAAATCAAGAAGTGACTTAGATCAATACAAATGTGAACTAAATTTAAAAGAGCAATATTCTCGCTGCAACTGTATTCGCATTTTCGGCATTCCAGAGAGTACAGGCGAAAATACCGATCAAATTGTTACAAAACTTGCCCAGGAAAACTTGGTATTGATCTCAAACTGTCCGACATCCATAGGAGCCATCGTAGTGGTAAACCCAACGGAAAAGGATCAAGACCAATCATAATGAAATTTACCAACTACAACATTAAGTCAAATGTGATAAAAGCGAGACGCAAGCTGAAGTCATCAGGCATCATGGTCATCCACAAGGACCTGACTGCCAGAAACAAGGCACTTTTACAGAAAGTCAAAGATCATCCTCGTGTTTCATCCGCCTGGACCATAGATGGATAGATTTTTGCCCTAACAAGATCTGCAGATGGAGTTGAACTGAAGAAACGAATAAATGGATTGAATGACTTGAATCATTTGTAATTCATGAAGTGATCTGTGTTTTTTCTACATTTTGAGGACACTAGGACCTAATGAATCCAAATAACACTTTGGACTTGAACATTTCGAATAATATTTCATCAACTCTGAGAAATTCCACTCTTTCTTAACCATATATTTTCTGAATATGACTTCAACTCCAATGAAGATGATGATCAGGTTGATAATTATTCGTTTAATTTTGATTCCTCTTTATATTCTGATGTAAGTAATTTACATAATCTACATAATTTTTCACATAGCACCTTTTTTATTATTCACCTTAATGCCCGTAGCTTAATGCAAAATCATGATACTATTAGCAATTTCTTAGCCTTGTCATCAGGTAAATTTACAGTTATAGCTATAACCGAAACCTGGTTGCATTCCGATACTAATCTTGATTTAATTCAAATCCCAGATTATACTTTTACACATAGGGACAGGGATACTAAACAGGTGGTGGTGTTGGTTTTTATGTCCATAATTCAGTATCTTTTACTATTAGAAATGATTTGATGTCCAACCCTTTCTTATTTAAATCATTATTTATTGATGTAATATTCAAAGACAAATCCCTTTCTTTAGGAGTTATTTATAAGCCACCTGACATTACAATATCCAATTTCAATGATAAACTGTCAAGACTAATGAATAATTTAAGTGTTGTCAGCAAGACTTGTTATATCTGTGGTGATTTTAATATTGACTTGTTAAAAAGTGAGCATAAATCTAATGTATCCAGTTTCTTAGATCTAATGTATTCCCATTCTTGTTTTCCACTTATTACAAAACCAACTAGAATTACTCCACATTAGCGTCACTCATTGACAACATTTTTTGTAATGATACTTTTGTTAATTTAAACTCAGGGATTCTATTGTCAGACATAAGTGATCACTTGCCAGTTTATTGTTGTACGGATTTTAAGACACATTCATTACCATGCTCCAATAACTTTTTTTACTACAAGAGATTCAGAGAAAATTCTCTACGTAATGTAACTTTAAAACTTTCTTCTTTTGATTGTAACCCATTATACAATCTCAGAGATGTTGATATTGCATATAACTTTTTTGTTGATAATGTTAACAATATAATTTCTAAGCACTGTGTAGTTAACCACCTTAAAAGGAAATCCAGTACGATATGCTCACCTTGGATAACATCTAGTATTTTAACTTCCATTTCAAAAAAGAATAAATTCTATAAAAAGTACCTTCTTCATCCTTCCAGTACCAATAAAAGTAAATATATTCTTTACAAAAATAGACTGACTAAAATTATCAGATTGGCCAAGAAGATGTATTATGAAAATTGTTTTAATGACAATAAAAACAATTTAAAGAAAACATGGGTTATGATTAATAAAATTCTTGGTCGTGCTTCAATCAATACTCCAATTGATAAGATTAAAGATAATGATTTGGTAATTACAAATCAATTTGATATGGCTGAGAAATTTGATGACTTTTTTACTTACATAGGCAACAACCTTACAAGTTCTATTCCAACTTGTCACTCAAAATTTACTGATTTTCTAACTGACAGTACCCCATCATCTCTATTTCTCTCACCAACCAATTCCTCTGAAATCATTGATTTAATAATGCAATTAAAAAAGGTACTTGTGGTCTTGATAATATTTCTGTTCAGTTTCTCCAAGATAATCGTTTATTATAGCTGTTCCCCTTACATATATTTTTAATTTATCAATATCTACTGGTATTGTTCCAACTCGTACTAAAGATGCTAAAGTTACTCTAATTTTCAAAAGTGGTGATAAGCTATCAATTAACAATTACAGACCTATCTCAGTTCTTTCATCTTTATCTCAACTTTTAGAACGTATAATATATAACCGTACTGTAAGTTTTTTAGACAAGAACAACATAATTACTGATAGGCAATATGGATTTTGTAAGGGGCGTTCCACAGCAATGGAAGCTTTAGATGTAGCACACTATATTATTAATGGGTTTAACAATAAGGAATATTCGTTGGGTGTATTTTTAGATTTATCTAAAGCCTTTGATACTGTCAACCATGGAATTCTCTTCAGCAAACTGTATCATTATGGCATAAGAGGGGTTGCATTTAATTGGTTTCTTAATTATCTATCTGACAGACGTCAATTGGTACATATTAATATTCATTATTCTAATTTATTATAATAAACATTTATAGATCTTCCTACATTTTCTCTGACTAGTATTTCCCACATCACAACGGATTTTCTTTCTTTTTGTTAATAGAGGGGTGAGGGGGTAGGAGGGTGACGGACCTTCTGAGAAGGGGGTTTATTATCATGCTATATCCTTTATACATGTTGTATTTATTCTGGTGGGCTTCTTGTACAAGCTACCGCTTCCAAGCCCTTCCACCATTTTCTCTCTGTAATTTTCATTATATTTTCATATAATTTATTACTTATTTTCGTTGCATTGTATTGTCTTCACCATTTTGTTGTTATGTAAACATTATGAGAAGATGGAAAAATGAATTGAATTAAATTGATTTGAATTGAATTGAATTGTATACTGTACTAAATATCATGATATACTAAATATTCATCATGATATACTGAAACTACACGATGATGTTCTAAATTGATATTGATTTGAAACAGTATTGATCGTATGCAAATGTATTTGATAGCATATACATACTGTCTGTATACATGTATATTTCAGAGTAGAAGTGCTTTCATGAGAATGCATTCCGGAAGTACAAATGCTACTCAAGTTAACAACCGCATGTCTGTTTTGTTTCATGTTTGGTATAGTTATTATGCTAGGTGGTGTGTACATGTTTATGATGTAAAAACGTTGATTTTCATTAATATACATAGTGGGCGGGGCTTGTAAACTTACTATTTCAAGAATAATAAACTGGAGTACTGTAATGGTACTTAGATAGTATGGTACACAGATAGCCCATGGTCTGCAGATATGGTATAATGTTTGTAGTGGTAATTTCATGCATATTAATAAGTGGGCAGGGCTTAAAATGAAAATTTTGAAAAACTGATAAATGGGCAACTGTATGTCCATTTTGCGTCATATTGGGCATGATAGTTTTGTTGGTTGTGTACATACTTATGTTATCAACAGGTGTCATTGATATGCATGGTGGGCGTGGCTTAACATGAAAGTGCTAAAGGATGTAAACACCATAAACGATATATCAGATTTATGCTATATGTGGTACACAGATGGGTTTAAGTCTTTACGTATGTTCTAATGTTGTGGTAGTGATGTCATGAATGCTAATGAGTAGGTGGGGCTTGCTGATAAATTCTTGAAATAGGATAAATGCACAAATATTTTTGCATCATACTTGCTTTGATGATGTTGCTAATTATTGTGCAAATACTAATGTCATCATTTTTTTTGATCTGCATGGTGGATTTGGCTTATGAATAAATATGGAACAAATATTTTATGATATATGACAGTTAATACAAATTTTGCAAATCAATCAACGTATGAAAAAGCATCGGAACCACAATACTTTGTGGTTCTGGTTAATGATGTAATCTTTCAATCCTCTTTTTCTCTCTTTCTAGGTTGGCAAGTGATTGATCAGCAAGTGCGTTTTCTGGAAACTTAACAACAATCAACAATAGATGAGCTATGCCATCTTGAGTCAGGACCATGGCAAATTTTGCATGTGAGATATGTGGGCAAGAACTGCCATCCGAAGCGGCAGTTTGGGACCATGTGAGAAGAGAACATGAGGAGAAGGGAGTTCAGTGCCCTCTGTGTGATCTAAACAATATCACTTTGGAGGAATTAAAGTTACACATCAACACAGCTCATGAAGACATTTTGAGTCCCGGAAAGGTAGGAGGAGGTGATGAAGCCAGGGGGAGGGGGACTACCGAATCCATGGGGAGTACCACATGGATGGAGAGTTCCCCGTTCATGGGGAGTACCGCATGGATAGGGAGTACCACATTGATAGGAAGTAATGGTGCTTTATCATCACACCCAGAACCAAATCATGATAATGGGCATATGAATAGTGTGGAATTGAAAACATTTTCTCAAAGTGGTAAAAAGAGAAGAAATTTAGATGAGGAATACTCAGAGACGTGGAGATTGCAGGGAGAAAATTTGAAATGTACACATTCTAGTCCGCCAAGCACAAATAGCCAAGATAGTGACCAGGAAACTGATTCTGGGAGAGGTTTGTCCGAGGGGTATTTATCTGAATCTTTGGGAATTTTTAAAGAGATCAGCTCGGTAGAATACAAGGATGAAAACAGTATTCCACTTGAGGACTTTAATAAGTCAAGTGAAAAGCTGAATATTTATAAAAGACCAAATGGTAATTTGCATCGGACGCAAAGCTCAGCTAGTAGTACGGATTCATATGTAGATGTGATGTCAGTCAGTAGCTCATCTGATACCAGTGAGAAACACAACACATTGTATGAAGGAAGCCCTTTCAGGAAGGTTATCAAGACGTTGAATCCAAGGAATTTGAAACTCTGGGCTGGATCTGCAGACAGTTTGAAAAAAATTGAAGAAAAGGGAATTTGGAAAGAATTTAGTGAGCCGGAAGATGATGGAGCTTGCGGAGAAGAAGTGTTATTTGATTCTTGCTCTGATGATGAGGATAGCGACGTTGAAAACAAAAGAATGTCTGGGTTTGGGTTTGGTGCTAGTTTTAATCATGGAAATAGGAATCCCCTGAAAAGCTCCCAATCGTGGGGTGGCTTTCAAAACGTTAAACCTCAAGAGGAAAAACCGAAAGAAACTCTTTTGAGTTTGAGCAAAAAGGCCAAAAACATTGAAAGTGCAATACTCTGCCCCATTTGCGGTCTTGGAAGTTACGATCCAAATTTCCTCCAGGCTCATATCGATTGTGAACACTTTGATCAATGTTCAGCAGAAAACGGTCAAAAAGACCATAGAGGACATGGTAGAGATGCTAGTCGGGGAGCTTGTGGGGTTACAGACAAGAGCCTCAACACTTGCCCTGTTTGTGGTAGAGAAGGATTTAGTTTGGAAGAATTGAACACTCATGTCAACAGCCATTTTGACAGTGATTCAGAGGAATATACAAGGCAGGATAAGACTGTTGCAGCTCGGCTCCAAGATCAGGAGAAACAACTTAAAGAAAGACGAGAGAGGGAGGAACGCAAGAGACTCCAGGTTTGTGTTTTTTGTTGTTTCCGTGTTTCAATTAGGGTTTATCATCCATGATGCTAAATTTCCCCATCTCTCTTTTCCCTGAAATTCCTGTCACAAGACATTAGTATCACAGGTAATTATATGGATGAAACATACAGCTACTGTGTTACAACTGACCTACAGACCTCCGTGGTGTAGTGCTTTTTCCTCTCACCCACACGTCCCAGGTTAGAATCCCGGTGGGTCTGCAACCAGTGAGGTCACAACTGCTTATTAAAGGCCATGGCCATCTTGATATAATGTCTAGCACTGGATGATTTCGGGATGTTAAACCTTGCTATGCTATGCTAACTATTTTTGCATTGTAAGTTATGAAGAATAATAGCTGCATGATTTTTCTTGAAACTTTAGTTTTTTGTAATTTTTATGAAAAAACATTTTTTTTTTTAAATCTGTGAAATATGTACATAATTGATGACATCATAAAATCACTGTTTATGCCATATCATTTGTGCTGTGTTAACGTACATGTAGATGCAATATAATGTGAACAAAGAAATTCGTGGCAGGAAAAGAAAGTACTAAATAATTTGAAGTCATTTTAGTCACATGTGGTAACTTGTCTTCATATAACATAGCATAGCAATGTTTAACGAAAGCATCCAGTGTTGGACATTGTATTAAGATGGCCATGGCCCTTGATAACCAGTTGTGAACTCACTGGTTGCAGACCCACCAGAATACGAACCCGGGACGTGCGGGTGAGAGGACAGAGCACTAACCATTACACACGGAGATCTGAATATATTTATATATTTTATCAAATTATTGCCATTTAAAAATTGAATGTAACTAAAAGTTCACATTTTAGGCCTACAACTGCACTATTTTTTCCACGTGCAGCTATTATTTATATTTAACCATTTTAAGGAAATATTTATGATATAAACAGGTTTTTATGGTACTGTATACCGAGAACCCCAATTTCAGTAACATAATAAAATACTGTATGCCTAACCCTTACTCTACCAGCATATGGCACCCAAAACAGCGATAATATCGCCGCGTGGTAGAGTAAGGGTTAAGCAAGGCGTGATTATTAAAGGGTCCTCTGTCATCCAGGCAGCAGAGTTGGGCCAGTTCCAATTCAGTGACCCGCTGGGCCGCCCACCGGGATCATGCTGCCTATATTTTCGAGTTGGCGCATTTGTCCCAAGTTGATTAATTCTTACACGACCAGCTCTTTGTTGAAAATGCGCTTGGGAGGCAGGGCCAAAAATGGGGCACCTAAAACGGCGATAATATTGCTGTTTTGTAGAGTAAGGGTTAATGCATCTGGAGATTTGGGACCGCTTGGGCGAAAATTGAAAAATGAAGAGCGTGTTGTACATGCAGCTAATGTATTACAGTGTTTTAATGTTGTGAGCACAAGCAAAGGTTGATGACTCTTACAATGAATCCTGGAACTACTGTAGTCCTGTGCACCAGGAGACAGAAAAATTGATTGGTTACAGATCCTGGAAGTACATTATGAAGAAACCATATTTACTCTCATCATGTGTTTTGCTGTTTTGGCATCTTGTCACTGTTAATGTTAGAAGTACTTGTACCGTTATGCAGAAAGAAACTTTCATTTGAATCTGAATTGATTCTGAAAATAAGAAATTGAAACGTGTTTGAGTTTAGAGTCCAAGGATTTAATCAATATTTAACCCATTATCCTTTGTTTGGAAGGTGAGTTTTTTTTTTTTTTTTGGAACAGAAAATTTTCACTTTTGCGAAAATGAAATAACAATCCAAATCAAAAAATTATCAAATCATCAAAAGATCCAACGAATGAAAATGTGGATTTCTAATTTATCCTTGAACTCTTTTCATGCCTAGATGCGTACAGTGTTGTAGAAAACAAATAGTATCAAAATATAACATACATGTACATTCTTCTTTAAACTGGTTAGGTAGTGAATATTGATTTCACTCACCTCAATCACTTAAATCTATCAATCAATCTATGATGTTCGTCCATCGCAAGCAATGAAGACCAAGGATACACACGCTGAGTCTTTGGTTGGATTCGGTGTGTGCGTAGATGACCGAAGAGGCCCATTTGTGCTCGGAAGTCTCTTCCACATGTAGGGCAAGCATAGGTAGATCCAGAATGGATGTGGCAGCAGGCCGTCCCTTTTAAGCGACACTTCCTTTGCGCCTTAAGTAATCTGCATTGGTCTGCAGTATAAGCTCCACTCTTCAACTTGCTATGCCAGGTGGTGCGGTTATGTGCATGCAAGTTGAGCTCCCAAGTTAGTACATTATACTGTATGTCAATGCAGAAGCTATGCAAGTTGAGCTCCCAAGTTAGTACATTATACTGTATGTCAATGCTATGCCAGGTGGTGTGGTTATGTGCATGCAAGTTGAGCTCCCAAGTTAGTACATTATACTGTATGTCAATGCTATGCCAGGTGGTGTGGTTATGTGCATGCAAGTTGAAATCCCAAGTTAGTACATTATACTGTATGTCAATGCTCTGCCAGGTGGTGCGGTTATGTGCATGCAAGTTGAGCTCCCAAGTTAGTACATTATACTGTATGTCAATGCAGAAGCTATGCAAGTTGAGCTCCCAAGTTAGTACATTATACTGTATGTCAATGCTATGCCAGGTGGTGTGGTTATGTGCATGCAAGTTGAAATCCCAAGTTAGTACATTATACTGTATGTCACTACTGTATGTCAATGCTCTGCCAGGTGGTGCGGTTATGTGCATGCAAGTTGAGCTCCCAAGTTAGTACATTATACTGTATGTCAATGCTATGCCAGGTGGTGTGGTTATGTGCATGCAAGTTGAAATCCCAAGTTAGTACATTATACTGTATGTCACTACTGTATGTCAATGCTATGCCAGGCGGTGCGGTTATGTGCATGCAAGTTGAACTCCCAATTTAGTACATTATACTGTATGTCAATGCAGAAGCTATGCAAGTTGAACTCATAAGTTAGTACTTTATACTGTATGTCACTACTGTATGTCAATGCTATGCCAGGTGGTGTGGTTATGTGCATGCAAGTTAAACTCCCAATGTAGTACATTAAACTGTATGTCAATGCAGAAGCTATGCAAGTTGAGCTCCCAAGTTAGTACATTATACTGTATGTCAATGCTATGCCAGGTGGTGCGGTTATGTGCATGCAAGTTGAACTCCCAAGTTGGTACATTATACTGTATATCAATGCTATGCCAGGTGTACGGTTATGTGCATGCAAGTTGAACTCCCAAGGTGGTACATTATACTGTATGTCACTACTGTATGTCAATGCTACTGTATGCCAGGTGGTGCGGTTATGTGCATGCAAGTTGAACTTCCAAGGTGGTACATTATACTGTATGTCAATGCAGAAGCTATTTAATGAGGCCTCAAGCACATCCTTATAGTGTTTTTTCTGTTCGCCTACTGAACTTTAACCAAAGGAAATCAGTGCTAGTACTGTAGATCCGTCCATGAATTTTATTGTACCAAATTTGAAAATTGATCTTGCCATTCTAGTGTATTTCTTCTTTGTAGGCCCAGTATGCTATGGATGAAACTGGCAGTTATCGCAAACAGGCAGAGAATAACTTAGAAAGGGCAGTAGTCAGAGGCGAATTGAGCGTTGCTGATTATCACCAACGTAAAAATCACATCCAAAGACAGATGGTGACGGGGGAGGAGGACAGCACATGTAGGGTATCAGGTAATGCACTTTATGGTGGTGTTAGAATTGAGTGCCTAAAAATCGGTATTTGCTGGGGAGGGGGTCATTGTACATGACCACCCCCTCTCCCCCCCTCATACATGGTTAGTGTTGCTATCAGGAATGAGAGGTCGGGAGAGTTATATTGGAACAAGTTAAGTCCATCCAAGCAATTAGGTCAAAAGGACTGGTGCTTGTCCTCGGGTTCCCAATTGTATAACTCTCTCCAAAACAAACATTAAGAGAGTTGAAGCTATTGACTACTAACAATTTAGTGTTTGACCATTTCAGGGACTTTCCAACATGGTCAATCTTCTAACGCTCCCTCCTAAAGTATATACGTGATAGTGGAATTCAAATCTAGAGATGACCTTGCAATGGCATTCATTATCAAGTTTACCAAGGAGAATATCCAAATAATCCTTCTCGGGAGTCATAATCAACTTTACTAAGGAGAATATCCAAATTAGAATCCTTCTCGGGGGTCATGATCAACTTTACTAAGGAGAATATCCAAATTAGAATCCTTCTTGGGGGTCATGATCAACTTTACTAAGGAGAATATCCAAATTAGAATCCTTCTCGGGGGTCATGATCAACTTTACTAAGGAGAATATCCAAATAATCCTTCTCGGGAGTCATAATCAACTTTACTAAGGAGAATATCCAAATTAGAATCCTTCTCGGGGGGTCATAATCAACTTTACTAAGGAGAATATCCAAATTAGAATCCTTCTCGGGGGTCATGATCAACTTTACTAAGGAGAATATCCAAATAATCCTTCTCGGGAGTCATAATCAACTTTACTAAGGAGAATATCCAAATTAGAATCCTTCTCGGGGGTCATGATCAAGTTTACCAAGGAGAATATCCAAATAATCCTTCTCGGGAGTCATAATCAACTTTACTAAGGAGAATATCCAAATTAGAATCCTTCTCGGGGGTCATAATCAACTTTACTAAGGAGAATATCCAAATTAGAATCCTTCTCGGGGGTCATGATCAACTTTACTAAGGAGAATATCCAAATTAGAATCCTTCTTGGGGGTCATGATCAACTTTACTAAGGAGAATATCCAAATTAGAATCCTTCTCGGGGTCATAATCAACTTTACAATATCCAAATTAGAATCCTTCTCGGGGTCATGATCAACTTTACTAAGGAGAATATCCAAATTAGAATCCTTCTCGGGGGTCATAATCAACTTTACTAAGGAGAATATCCAAATTAGAATCCTTCTCGGGGGGTCATAATCAACTTTACTAAGGAGAATATCCAAATTAGAATCCTTCTCGGGGGGTCATAATCAACTTTACTAAGGAGAATATCCAAATTAGAATCCTTCTCGGGGGTCATGATCAACTTTACTAAGGAGAATATCCAAATTAGAATCCTTCTTGGGGGTCATAATCAACTTTACTAAGGAGAATATCCAAATTAGAATCCTTCTTGGGGGTCATAATCAACTTTACTAAGGAGAATATCCAAATTAGAATCCTTCTCGGGGGTCATGATCAACTTTATCAAGGAGAATATCCATATAATCCTTATCGCAGTGGGGGGGTCATGATCAACTTTACCAAGGAGAATATCCAAAGAATCTTTTGGGTGGGGGGTGGGGTCATGATCAACTTTACAAAGGAGAATATACAAAGAATCCTTCCCGGTGGTCATGATGGGTCAAGAAGAGTGAAGGTGATCCATGGCCATTACATACTTAAAGATTCGGAATAACTCCAAAACTTCCAAGTACAGTGAGTCATGTGCTTTACCCTGAATGCAAACTGATCACAAATGAAGCAGCTATAATTTTCATATCATACTACAAGCTGTGGATTAATTTATTCTCAGTAGCAGTTAAATCTTTCTCAGTCGTAGAGCGTCTGCTTTTCAGTCAGGAAACCGAGGTTCCACCCTCGATTAGATTCGACCAGAGACTGTAAAAATGGTATCTGTTGCTTCCTTGCTTGGCACTTGGCATTCAGTGCATCTAGTGGAACAGTGCAGTAGTGCGAAGTTTTGAGTCGCAAAAACGAAGGAGAAAGAAGTTAAAAATATTACGCTTTTTTTAAGGGAACTCGAGACAATCTGTTTAGAAAATGTTTGTAAAGTTGTGCTTCTCTTTTATTTATTCATTAGGTATTTTGGACAGGCTTGCAAACTTTTACCAGAATGGTGTGGACAACATCAGTTATGTCCGTCTCGTTGATGGTACCGACTTCTTCAGTTCCTCTGTTGGATGCAAGGGATGGGGCTGTGGGTATCGCAATCTTCAGATGCTTCTATCAGCAATGGTGCATGTCCCTGCTTATAGAGATGTTGTATTTAATGGTAGGTGTTAAATATCTTGGTTAAGTGACACATTTTGAAGTTAGATAGCTCCAGAGATTTACAAGAGTTGTTATATCATGTAATCTCTTGTTTTGCTCTACTGCCTTATGTGATTAAACACATTCCAACACTTGGAGGAGAAAATCCTTTTATGCTCTACTGCCTTTTGTGATAAATACATTCCAACATTTGGAGGAGAAAATTATTTCTTTTGGAAAGTATTTTTAGTATAAATTGTGCGACAGCTATCTGTCAGTAATAGTTTCAAGAATTGTCTTTGAAATTCCCTGAACACCCACCATGGACCCCTTAGCAGCCACCTACTGGAAAGTTGGGCTACGCCTACAATACCCACGAAGAAAATGTTGCATGAAAGCTGGCTATAATGGTCAGTAATGAGTAGAATAAGCAGAACAAAAAAAAACTTAAGTCAAGTTCATGGGTGTATGAGGGGTAACCTTATGTGGGCAAAAAAACCCAAAATTGATCGGTCAGAAGTGGAAAAGTTATACCGGTGATTATGTTTCCATAAAACGTTGCTGCTCATCCAGAAACATTCTGTTGTTAAACAGGATAGCCTGATTAGATTCACTATTTGCTGAGTTATTTTCCTTCAATGTTACAATTTGTGTTCCATTTAGAAATAAAATATTCCCTAGTTTTACTCTCTAACTGTAAAGAAACCTGTAAATGAGATGGTTAATTTACCCCCTCTCCCCCTTTCCTTCCTCTCTCCTTCTTTCCTCACACTTTCATACATCTATGACTGAGTGCTATTTAAAATGTGTCTTTGTTATATTTCCTTGTTACTGGTCACTAACTATTTGCTGAGTAATTTTCCTTCAATATTACCAATTTTTGTTCAAAATTAAAAAGAAACTATTCTTTAGTTTTACCCCCTAACTATGAAGAAGCCTGTAACTGGGATGGTAAAATCCTCTCAATGCCTCCCCTCCCCTTCCCCTCCCTCACACTTTCATACATCTATGTCTGAGTGCTATTTAAAATGTGTCTTCGTTGTAATTCCTTGTTATTGGTACAGGTAGAAATGCAATTCCATGCATTAATCATCTTCAGAGGCTAATTGAGGGCTGCTGGGAGAAGGGATTTGACGTGGCTGGAATGGAACAGTTAGGGAGCAGGCTTCACAACACGCGCAAGTGGATAGGGGCCACTGAAATAGTTGCCTTACTGCAGTCACTTCGAATAAAGTAAGTAATTGCGACAGTAAAATTTATGATATGGTGATATATTTGTTGCATAATTATGTGTGGGTCATTTCTCTGTATTATAGCATTTGTTAAGGTATTTTAGGTAATAGTTAAGTCCTTATCAAAACTTACTTGTGCGATTTTAAGCCATTGCACTGAATAGATTATTTTTTGTAATTTTTTCCATATTTTACCTACTATTTTTGCCTTTGAGAAATTACAAACCCTTTTGTAAACCAAGCAATGAAGATATTGTTTTAAGTCATTAATACATAACAGCTTCCCATTGTGTGTATCCAGCAGACACAAACCATTTCTTCCCACCATATTTGCAAATCGATGTTTGAATTTAATTAAGCCAGTTATTCTTTGAAATAAAGTCAATAAATCAGCCTTTAAATGCCAACGACACCAACATATTTTTTTTACCTCAGGAATTTTTTTCTTCTACTAATCTGCTTCTGATACAACAAAATATATATATTAGTATCGCATCTATTTATTTTAAGAGGTGTAGTGGCTCAGTGCTTCTATACAAAAAGTACAGGGTTGGACTCCTGGCGGGAGCACTGCATTGTGTCCTTGAGCAAGAAACTCTTTTTGCTCTAATCCACTCAGCTATAAAATGAGTACTAACACTGCTGGGGAGTTAACCTGCAATGGACTGGTGACCCCTTCAGGGGAAGTCATATGCTGTCATGTGCCATGGAAAACCGGTGACAAGCACTGAACCTTTGGGCATATCGGCTTGGATGGAATTAATAATTGTATTTACTTCAAGTTATACCTTACCTTCCATGAATTAATAATTGTGTTTGTCTAGTATATATCCCTGAACCATTTCTCCCATTAAATTTGCATATTGAGGTTTGAATTTAATCCACTTTATTACTCATTTAAATGAAACAATAAAACAGCCGTTAAATAACCTCGACAACCAACATATTTGTTTAGTTCACTAAATTTTCCACCAACCTGCTCTAATACTATACAGCAATATGGATTGATCTTGTCTATTTCAATTTGTTTACTGAACAGTTGTGATCTTCAGGTCATGACCTCAGGTCACAACTGGGTCAATATTGATTTTCACCAGGAGTTCAGATCAACAAATTCTGTTCATGATTAAAATTTTAGTGGTTGGATATGCCTTATATGTGATATACAGGACAGCATCACAAATGTTAATTAAAATCTAATACCATTTCCATTCAAGAGATTAAATTCTAAAGCTGTCACAAGTCTGTCTTGAAATTGACTGGTGTGGAAAGTCTCCTAAAGGAGAATGACATCACATCCCCACTTGTTAATGCTTTGAGTAATAATTGAATTTGTTGATTTTTCACATTTTACATCAATTGAAAATATGTCATTATTTAATTCTGCAGGTGGTAAATCTCATGTATGCTATATACTCTCTGCTTTAGAACTCTGTTGACATTTCTGATGGCTAATAGGCACAAAATACCAGACAATTTTTCAATAAAATATAAGTTTTTGATTTTGAGGAAGTGAGGCTGTGCACAAGATGACACTTTTAGTGTATGCAGTCCATTTTCATAACAAGTCTGATAAACCTTTAAACTGAACGAACTCGTTAACACAATTAGGATTTGGGATTTTTTTCCCTCTGATTTCCCAGTTTGATTTTATGTATGGTGAAAATGCTTGACCAAAATGAAAATTGGTCCATAAACGAATTTAGAAAAGAATTAAGATTATTGATCCCCACTCCACACTTCCCTTAACATTGTACAACCTGCTTTATTTTTGTTTGCACTGTAAAGTATACGGACAGTTAGAGATTTTTACCCAGATTAAATGGCATTAAATTCTGAGCAGAACCGTCTTGAAATGGCCCAACCCTCTCATTCTACTAATCCTCAACAAACTCCACACTCTCTTCTCCTTTGGAAAGAATATTATCTTTTTCTGGATTCCCAGCCATGTGGGCATCCCTTGCAACGGGAGAGCCGACAGAGTCTCCAACAAAGCTCTGTCAAACATCGTCTCTCCTTTTCCTATTCCACACTCAGACCTCTGTCTCTCCATCTCCAACTACATAAAAAAAAAACCTGGCAAAACTCCTGGAATCACGAAACCAGTAACAAACTCCACACCATCAAACCCAAAGTTGGGACCAACACCCCTCTGCACAGTCGCAACCGCAGGGAAGACATTGTTGTCATCCGCCTCAGCCACTCCTCTCTCACTCACTCCCATCTCTTATCTGGCTCCCCTACCCCTTTCTGTCCCACTTGTAACACTGATCTCTCCATCAAGCATATCTTCATAACCTGTCCCCTATACCAGAACTCCAGATCTCTTCTCTCCTCACTATCCTCAATCTCAGACCTTTTCGAAAACAATTCTTCCTCAAACATCAATATCCTTGGCAACAACAACTTCTTCCACCACATTTAACTCCCTTCCCTCCCCTTCCTTTCTACACCTAACCTTACATACTCCTTTCTTTTCACCAAAAGTTTTTTTTTTTTCTTTTTTTCTCCCCACATTCTGCTTTTCCCCCTTATCTCCCTTACAAACCTTCCATCTCATCACCAACCTAACTCTTACACCTTAATTTTGTAACACCCTCTTGGCACATTTGACTGTTCGGTGTCGTTAAATATCAACAAACTAAACTTGAAATGGCTGCCATTACACTTATTGTTTTTAAGTTACGACAAATCAAACTTTGTATACTTTTCAGCATGTGCAAAAGTGATTATGTATGAACAGGAATGCACTAAAAAATCTTCAATGTAATTTCTTTCCCAAATTTCAGATATCAAAGGTATACAAATTGCATTCTACTGTTAAATCTAGATCACAGTTATAATAATATCCAATTTCCTGTTCATTATAGTCAACTCTCCCATTTAAAATTTTAGGGGGCAGGACAGAAAAACAATAAGTTGAAGATGAGTAATTTTATAGTTGTCCCATTCTGAGATCACAAAATATTGCATAATTTATGCATATTAGGTATCTAAGTTTTAAAATGCTGTAAAATGGTCAATTTTTAACCAAATTTGATGGGACTCTTTTGATGGTGTTTAGTCTAGTTTAAACAGCTAAGCTCATGCTGTTGCTACCTGCCCATATACTGTTAAGATTTACCTTTTGATTAGGCCTAAAAACAAAACAATGTTGTTTGCACTTTCTTGTGGAAAATTGTAAAGGGAGGGGCAGGAGGATTTTTTTTTGGGGTCTCTCAGGTTTATATATCAGAAAGAATGTTTATAAAACAGAACTAAGACACTTCACTGCATTTTCAGATTGTTAGTTCCTTTTATTTTACCCCTTTTGTTTTTTGCCTCACTCTTGCTTTTTGTGTGATTTGGGATTTTTTCCTTTGCCTGACTCGATACAAACAGGCAGGAAAATGTTGTATTCTCAAGTTCTTGTGGGCGGCGGGTTTAATTTTTTTCACAGTAAAATTCAACAGGCAAAATTGGTTGCCACACCATTTATAGGGATTTTCAAGAAGTGCAGGGATTTTTGAAAGAAAAGACAAAACAAAAAAACACTGCCCTTCATTTTTTCAGTGAGTTAGGGGCAGCAGAGGAGGGCCAACAAATTTGGTAAATTTTGAATTTGTAATTTGTGCTATTTTATTGTTTTTTGATAGTTGATTTTAATGACATTGAACCTCTCTTGCACTATATTACCCTTGCTGTTGAAGTGTCCATACTGTGAGTTTTATCTTTCACTAAATCATATAATGGTTTGCTTTTTCCTCCTCAGATGCAAACTTTTGGATTTCCACAGGAGCACAGGACTTGGTGGAACACACCCAAAGCTCTTTGAATGGGTGAGAGATTATTTTGGCAAGCCGGCCACGGGTGCCTTACGGATGTTTGGCAAAGACAACTCAATTAGATGCTCAAAGATGCCTCTGTATTTTCAACACCAAGGTGCGTAGACTTTCTTATAGTATATAATTTTTTTCATTTTTCAAAGAACCTTCTTAAGATAATGTGTAGAAGAATGGATGGAGAAGTATTTTTCATACATCTTTATATTTGAATGAAGTTTTCATCATGATAATTATTGATTAAGTTTGAATAATAATCATTATGTTATATCCTGCCAGCCATCTTTTACAGCTGTTTAGACACTTGGTACCCACATTTGTGGTAGGACTATAATTCAAATAATGTAGGGCTGTGCGTTTTCCTTTAATAGCCTAAACTTTTTTAGACTGCTGAATTTCCATTCTTTTAAACATTTAAATTGACCCCCTTCCCCTCAACTCCATAAAATAAAATAAATTGAACTTTGTGAAGTGTTGAAAAAACAATTTTTTTTTTTTGTTTGCGGAACTGGTTCTAGCCCTACAATAAATACAACAAAACCATAGCATTGGCCTGCCCAAAAATGAACAAGGGATGTCACAAAACTTGAGTAAGGGCCTAATAATAAGTCTTCAAATTACCTGTAAGGTTTAAAAATTATGAAACCATAAAACCTTTGTCAAGATTGGCTGAATCAACTTTCCAATGTAAAGAAATATTAGAATCCTTAAACACATTTTAAAAATCATTCCAAAGTTAACCCAAGTTCATATTACTTCACAAGCAATTTCCTGTTTATCAACTTTTTATGGGGGTGATATTTTTGTTGTTTGGGGAGCTGGGGAGAGGGTGGATCGTGTCTCATCTTGTTTGATGTCTTCTCCCTGGGAATTGTGTAAAGGAAGGTAGGGATATTGGAGTTCTGTATTGCCATTGTGTATATGAACCATGTTTCAAAATGTCACATAGCAATTTTGTATTAAAAGAACGTAAAAATAGAAGCAGATCAATTTTGAATTTGAAAATAACGAGTATAATTAAGAATTTGAGATATTGCTGATCAAAATTTTGAGCATTTTTTTTTTTTTTTATGTGCTAAGTTTTAGATGTATGACTGGGCGGACAGCTCAACAACTTCATGTAATTTACTATAATTTCTCTCCTAAATTTTTATCACATGAAATAATGAGACAGTCTGCTGATGTCAGAATTTGATTAGGGGCATGGAAAAGGCTCAACTACTTTTGGTACTTTTTATGAGGTGCTGTGGCTCAGTGGTTAAGAAGTCATGCTCGTATTTGAGAGGTACCGAGTTTGATTCCCATGAGTGCTGCATTGTGTCCTTGAGCAAGACACTTTACTTGCTTCAGTCCACCCAGCTGTAAAATGAGTACCAGCACTGCTGGGGGAGTTAATCTGCGATGGACTGGTGTTCCATCTAGGGGAAGTAATGTACTCTCATCTGCTTGCGCCATGGAAATGGGGGATAAGCACCGGCTCAATGTGCCTAATGGCTCGGATGGATTTAGCTTTAACGTTTGGTCAGAATATGCTGCACCCCTTCAAGGAATTATGATAGATAATTAGAAAACAAAAGATAAGCATAATGAATTACAAAGGCTGCTAAAAGTCATACAAAAGAAATCAGCAAAGAAAATGTGTTTTAATGCCTGAAAATGCTTTAAACTGGTTTTGGTATGATTTCTACTGCCCACATTTGCTATAAAGAAAGGAGGTAAAGTGAGAATATTTTGAAAACAAAATAAGATGTTCAATGTGATCGCTACCTGTTTACCATTTGGTTTCATTTTTTTTTTCATTTTTTTTTCTGTAGGTCATAGTAGAACCATAGTAGGATGTGAGACTTTGAAAGACAACTCTATTCGACTTCTCATCTTTGATCCTGGAGTGAAGATTAAAGACATGGAAGCCCTGAAGACTGGAGTACTGACAGCAGCCAAAGTCAGACTCTTACGTAAAACCCTCGGTCAGGTCAAACACAAGCAGTATCAGATTGTAGCGGTGGAACGATTGATTGCAAGCGACAGAGAATATGAGGCAACTGACTTTTAATTTCTCTAGGATTGTGTTTTTTGAGAGATATCTACCCAAAAAAGTTTCTCATATTTTTATTTCTCACTTTTAGGTTTCTAATATTGTAATTATGAAATTTAATCATATTATGGGTCATTGTTTTGGGTCTTTTTGCATGAGGCAATATCTTTCCTTGGAAAAATGGTTTATCAATCATTCACAGTTCATGCACATTATGCACTCAGGTATTATGATACACAGCTATTTTTATCACGAGTTTAAAAACAAACTTCTCCCACTAAGACACTTAACACAAATGAGTGATTCCAATCACAAACGTGCCCACAGCTTTGGCTTTCTGTACACTTATACACACAAATAACCTTGGACTGCTGAACTGTGGTGTGCATGGGAATAGCAGATAAACAATCATTGTTTTAAGTGAAAATGCAATACACTGAACAGGAAGTCTGGGTTGGTAATTGTCATACCTGGGTTTTTAGGATTAGGTTAGGTGTCGGGTGCGGTAGGCTTAACCATACTCTACTAGGGTTTTGAAAAATGGGAGCCCAATTTTTGTAACTTTTTTTTTCATATGTATTTTGACAACCTTTCTTTCATTTTCTTTTATTACAAGTTTGGTGGAAATGGAAGCTAAGATATTTGTTTTATTTTTTTAAGTAATGAAAGCCAATTTAGGAAATATTGGACAGAAAAATGCAAAAGCAATTTTTGGCTAAATTTGGTCAACAAATGGCCAATCTTTGCACAAGTATAACTTCTTGTCAATATTGAAAACAGATTTGGCTTACATATTTAGATTCTTTATCAAATTTCCATTCCAATAATGCTAATCTAGGACTTTTAGAAAGAAAGGAAAGATAAAAAAAACACCAAAAATGATTTTAGTCAAATGCCCCGAAAACTGCAGCAGAAAAATGAAAATGCAGTTGTCACGGTGAGACTCAAACCTGGTGCGCTCGCGTGCTGGCCATGTTCATATCCACTACACTAGATGATTATTGAAAACGCTGTGGTGAAATTAAATTATTATAGGAAAGGGTCCAAATAGAGGGGGTATGCCTGTATTTATTTATCAAATGAAAGGAAATTGCAAGCACTTTCCAACGCCGGTTCAATGAAGCATGTGTAATGTATGGTTTTGGTTTTATTTTTTGAGAGAAAATGGGGCAAAAATGGCAGAAATTCATGAAATTTTGAAGAAATTTCTTCAAAACAAAAGATTGCAGGTAGGGATAGTTAAATCTATACCAGAAATCAATAATATTATGTTTTAGGATTTGCATGTTTGATTTTGAAGCAAAAATGTGATTTTGAAGTTATTGTAAGATGTAAAAATGAAGAAGAAAAAATTTGCCAAATTTTTAGCAATTTTTGAGTTACACCCATTTTCAAACAACTTTTTCTCAAAATCCTGTAAATGACTCCTATAAAACAGTTACAGTTTTATGAAAGAAATATTTGAATACTCTAAAATGCTACCAAAATTACTCCTATAGGACTTTAGTAAAGTCCCGATTTTTATTTTTAGAAAAGGTGGTTTAAAAACGGCAATAATATCGCTCATGGTAGAGTAAGGGTTAAAGAGAAACTTTTGGCATGTGGTTTTTGTTTCCAGTAAATTTGTGAGTAGTTGCTTTTCTTCAGTTGAAGAGGGAATTTTATCTCAAGAAAGTTACTTGACCTTAACCAATAAATCTGATCATACTTGTAACGTCACTTCCGCGGGGGTAATTAATTGTCTTGTCGATGCATGTAACAGAGATTGTGTAAACATTTCGACCAATCAAAAATGGATGATTGTATTTCTGATCTCCACGGTATCCACGGTAACGCGATATCTGGCCTTTAATTGGTAACTTCACTCAACTTGTATTGCCTGCAATTGGAATAAACTAGCGTTAGATATGACGTACCCTACTGTGGCCTTAACCAAAACAGTTAAACATAAACCAGAAAGAAAGAAAAAAACGATATCTAAAATGCATCATATGCTGACAAATCAGTAGCAGGATTTTTATGTAGATTGCTGTGGATCCAAATTCAAAAACTGAAATTGTCAGCTTATCATTTGCTAACTCTCACGCATCTCCTTCATGTCCTGTATCTCAATTTGCTTTACACAAATATTGTCATTAAAACTCATAAAAAGCAAATCAGTTGATGTGACTACAGGTTTATTGTAGATTTATCTCTACAGCACTAAAAGCCCATGTTATGTTGGTATGACTATCCATTTTGAAGACCATTTCAAACAAATTAACAAGTACTCTAATAAAACACTTATTTATCTTTTACAGGAAGGAAAGCTGATTGCTTCTGAGAGAATTCCTGATGGATGAACCCAACAGACCAATCTATTCTAATGTGTGGCATGGATGAACCCAAGAGACCAATCTATTCTAAAGTGTGGAGTGGTTGAACCCAACAGACCATTCCATTCTAATATGTGGCATGGATGAACCCAACAAACCAATCTATTCTAATGTGTGGAATTGATGAACCCAACCCACCAATCTATTCTAATGTGTGGAATGGATGAACCCAACAGACCAATCTATTCTAATGTGTGGAGTGGATGAACCCAACAGACCGATCTATTAAAATGTGTGGAATGGATGAACCCAACAGACCGATCTATTCTAATGTGTGGAATTGATAAACCCAACAGACCAATCTATTCTAATGTGTGGAATGGATGAACCCAACAGACCAATCTATTCTAATGTGTGGAATGGATGAACCCAACCCACCAATCTATTCTAATGTGTGGAATGGATGAACCCAACAGACCGATCTATTCTAATGTGTGGAATGGATGAACCCAACAGACCAATCTATTCTAATGTGTGGAATGGATGAACCCAACAGACCAATCTATTCTAATGTGTGGAATGGATGAACCCAACCCACCAATCTATTCTAATGTGTGGAATGGATGAACGCAACAGACCAATCTATTCTAATGTGTGGAATGGATGAACCCAACAAACCAATATATAATGTGTGGAATGGATGAACCCAACAGACCAATCTATTCTAATGTGTGGAATGGATGAACCCAACAAACCAATATATTATAATGTGTGGAATGGATGAACCCAACAGACCAATCTATTCTAATGTGGAATGGATGAACCCAACAGACCAATATATTATAATGTGTGGAATGAATGAACTCAACAAACCAATCTATTCTTGTGTGTGAAATGGATGAACCCAACATACCAATCTATTAAAATGTGTGAATTGGATAAACCCAACAGACCAATCTATTCTAATGTGTGGAATGGATGAACCTAACAAACCAATCTATTCTAATATGTGGAATGGATTAACCCAAGAGACCAATCTATTCTTGTGTGTGGAATGGATGAACCCAACAGACAAATCTATTCCTGTGTGTGGACTACTTTCTCTTGCCATTTGAAGCAACTGAAGACACTCCTGGATAATTTTGCCTAATAATACCAGATGCAGCATGAATGGGTCTAGATTAGAGTTCAATTTTTTTTTTTTTTTTTATGGGGAGGGTGGGGGATTTCCCCTTGTGAAATTTGGGGGAAGGGGGTTAAATGGGGTATTTCTTTTTGGAAAACAAAAACAAAAAGGCCAAAAATAGCACCATAAAAATCCCCTTCAATTATTTTTGAAGGAGAATTTGATATGTGTGGGAATCCCATAATCTTAATGTGAACACTGTTTTAGATCCATTAGATATATAACCTGTTAACAGTAACAGCTATCAAGATGTAGGAACTTATTATGTTAAAGGTCTATAACTTTATTAAAGTAGAATTAGCTACATTGCTTTAAAATTGATTAAAAATCCTGAAAGTGGACAAGAGTCATCAAAAGTGGTTAAACTTGTACCATTTAAGAGCTTTTTTTGTTTTGTTTCAAGGCATAAATATGCACAGTTTTGTGCTAATTTTTGTGATGTATGATTTAGAGACCTTGGTATTTCTGATATGATTTTTTTGTTTAATTTGCCTATGATAATGCTTTGAAAGGGTTTAGGAAAATCCGACCAAAAAACAATTTTTACCAAACCTGTCACCAAAATGTAGCAGGAACAGACATTCTCTTTGTTTTATTGCAACCCAGAGTTGGGAATAATTATAAAATTTCCCACGGTTCTGAAAAAAAGGTGTCCAAAATCTCCCACCAAAAATTGTGACAGAAATGTTATTAATGTATCTTTATATGCTTCCTTATATGCTTTTATATTTTAATGTACTATTTGTCGCAAAATTACATCCTGGACGTTTTTAAAGCATATTTTTACCACGTGGGTATACTGTTGCTTACTTAAGAAATCTGAAGGAAAAAAACATTTCTTCCCAACTACTGGAACCATAGATTTTACCAGGTCTAATGAAACCTACTGACAAAAAAATAAATAATAATAACAATAATATTATAAAGATTTGAGTTATCTACTGGGTCCTGCATCACAAATTTAGCAAATATATTGAAACTCTTAAAACTTGAAGAGCCATAACTTGGAAAGAACAAAAATTAAAAATGCTTACTAATAGGCTATTTAATATAGATATCCATGGACCTTTAACCCTTACTCTACCATGCAGCGATATTATCGCCGTTTTGGGTGCCCCATCTTTGGTCCCGCCTCCCGAAAGCATTTTCAAAAATGTGCTGGTAGAGTAAAGGTTAATCAACCCACGACAAATGCGCCAACTTGAAAATATAGGCAGCATGGTCCCGGTGGGCGGCCCAGCGGGGGTGGACGGGCTTGACTTTGCTGCCTGGAAGACAGAGGACCCTTCAATAATCACGCCTTGATTAGCGCTTACTCTACCACGCGGCGATATTATCGCTGTTTTTGGTGCCCCATCTTTGGCCCCGCCTTCCGAGTGCATTTTCAAAAAAGTGCTGGTAGAGTAGGGGTTATGTATTGTTGCAATGTCAATCATATTAAGTTTTCTTAATACAGCATTCTATACCAGTACTTTCTTAAAGGATTAGTTCAGGGGTCAAGCATGTCCATTTTATATGAAAGAGGACTTCAAAAGAAACAAAATGGTTAAGAAAGTGTTTATAAATCTTATTCCGTTTAGGAGATATTTAAGTTTAAAGTTAGGTATCATTTCTGTAGAAATGATTGAAATCAGACTAGTTGTGATGTCACAGCCTCAGATTCCTCAGTCTTTTATGTATTATAAAGAAAGTTTATTTAATGTTTTCACTATATAAATTATTTTTCCTCAACCTTTCTTTAGGTGGTATGTTACAGTATAAATACCGTTCCTAGATTCAGCTTTACTACTTCTTTGACATATCCCATGGTTTTTAAGCCACAAAATCACAGGACAAAGTATGTTGTAATATATAAAGACTTTGAGGAATCTGAAGCTATGACATCACAACTAGTCTGCTTTTTTTTATAATGCTTTCTTCTCCATTTTGTTCTTTTTAAGTTTTCTTTCATATAAAATCAAAGTAGTTGATTCTGGTCATAATGTGGATGTTATCTATTTAGATTTCCAAAAAGCATTTGATAAGGGTCCATTGGGCAAGCTCATGATGAAAACAAGAGCACTTGGTGTGGAGGGAAAGTGTGCCAGTTGAATATATTCTTGGTTAGTTGACAGGTCACAAAGAGTTGTTGTTAATGGTGAAGTATCTCCATGGAAGAAGGTTACAAGTGGTGTTCCTCAGGGTTCTGTATTGGGTTCGCTTCTTTTCTTAATCTTTATTAATGATATTGATGTTTCCCTTGGCTCCAGGATTTGTAAATTTGCTGATGACACTAAGCTGTACAGGATTGTTGATGATGCTAGGGATTCTTCACTTTTGCAAACTGATCTGGATAAGTTAGTTTCTTTCCTAAACATGGCAGAAGTCATTCAATGTTGATAAATGCAAAATTATTCATTTTAGTCAGAACAATTTGGCTTTTAATTACTGCATGAATGATTCAAATCTTGGTTGTATTGATCAAGAAGGGATCTAGATGTTGTCATTACTAGCAATCTGAAGACTTCTAAACAGTGTGCTTTAGCAGCTGTAAGGGCAAATAGGATGCTTGTTTTGATTAAAAGAAATTGTTGTTTTCTTGGTAGAGATGGTGTTCTTAATTTGTATAAGCAGTTAGTCAGGCCTCACCTTGAGTATGCTATTCAGGCTTGGAGTCCCTTTAATGATATTATGAAAGGGATAAGTTCATTTTGGAGCAGGTTCAGCGATGAGCCACTAGACTTTTTCCCAAGTAAGGAATCTCTCTTATGAATCTAGGTTGCAAATTTTTGGTTTTTTCCACGCTTGATTTGAGAAGAGAAGGTAACGATATGATTCATGTTTTTAAGTTCCTATCTGGTAGTGATGCTTTGACTTCCTGTTAATTCTTGCATGTTTTAGCTAATCCTCATATGACATGTGGTAACAGTTTGAAGTTGCCCAAAGAGTCTTCACCGATAGATATTCAACGTTTTAGCTTTTTGCAAAGAGTTGTTAATGAGTGGAATGGTTTGCCTGAGTGGGTACCAATTCTGTTCACAATTCAAAAGTCAACATTGATAAATTGTTTACTGACTCTAGGCATCTTCAATTGTTTTGTTTGTTTTTGTTTGTTTTTGTTGTGGTGGTGTTAGTTTGGGCTTTTATGGGGTGACTAACATTTCTTAGTCCGTAATCTTGTTATGTTATAAGATAAACATGCTTGACCACTGAACTAATCCTTTCCTGTAAATGATTTTGTAAACTCTTTGCAAAGCCCCCGGTAAATTATATGTTAGATGTGACGTATTCACAATCATCCCCCACCGCATTTTTTAAGACCAGATTTGTATTCATATTAAAAAAAAAGAGAAATTTGATAATTAAAGCCTGTAGATTTTCACCCTGTTGTTCATGTAGTGCACAAAAGGCTTGAATTGATAGTATGTATGATCTTTTCACAATAACCACCACCAAAATATTGTGAGCGTCAGATGCAAAATTAGCAAATGAAGTAACAAAACTTATTTTAAAGTCTTCAAGTTAATAAATTATGTTATCAGTCACAAAATGCTGGGTGAGCACTTATTAGAGCAGGTGCGCTTAAACCTTACTCTACTACGTGGCAATATTATCACTGTTTTAGGTGCCCCGTCTTTGACTCTGCCGTCCCAGACGCATTTTCAAAAAAGTGCTGGTAGAGTAAGGGTTAATCAACCCCGCGACAAGTGTGCCAACCTGAAAAAAATATGCAGCATGGTGGCATACTGAAATGAAACAAGCCCGACTTTGCTGCTCGAAAGACAGAGGACCCTTCAATAATCAGCCTGTGGTTAACCCTTACTCTACCACGTGGCGATATTATCACTGTTTTAAGTGCCCAATCTTTGACTCCGCCGTCCCAGACGCATTTTCAAAAAAGCGCTGGTAGAGTAAAGGTTAATATGTCGAATACAGTATATGATTAATATTTTCAAAAAAGTGCTGGTAGAGTAAAGGTTAATCAACCAGCGACAAGTGTGCAACTTGAAAAAATATGCAGCATGGTGGCATACTGAAGTGGAACGAGCCCGACTTTGCTGCTCGAAGACAGAGGACCCTTCAATAATCAGCCTGTGGTTAACCCTTACTCTACCACGTGGCGATATTATCACTGTTTTAAGTGCCCAATCTTTGACTCCATGCCCCCCAGACGCATTTTCAAAAAAGCGCTGGTAGAGTAAAGGTTAATATGTCGAATACAGTATATGATTAATATTTTCAAAAAAGTGCTGGTAGAGTAAAGGTTAATCAACCCGCGACAAGTGTGCCAACTTGAAAAAAATATGCAGCATGGTGGCATACTGAAGTGGAACGAGCCCGACTTTGCTGCTCGAAAGACAGAGGACCCTTCAATAATCAGCCTGTGGTTAACCCTTACTCTACCACGTGGCGATATTATCACTGTTTTAAGTGCCCAATCTTTGACTCCGCCGTCCCAGACGCATTTTCAAAAAAGCGCTGGTAGAGTAAAGGTTAATATGTCGAATACAGTATATGATTAATATTTTCAAAAAAGTGCTGGTAGAGTAAAGGTTAATCAACCCGCGACAAGTGTGCCAACTTGAAAAAAATATGCAGCATGGTGGCATACTGAAGTGGAACGAGCCCGACTTTGCTGCTCGAAAGACAGAGGACCCTTCAATAATCAGCCTGTGGTTAACCCTTACTCTACCACGTGGCGATATTATCACTGTTTTAAGTGCCCCATCTTTGACTCCGCCATCCCAGACGCATTTTCAAAAAAGCGCTGGTAGAGTAAAGGTTAATATGTCGAATACAGTATATGATTAACATGACCTATGCATATATTGATAGTTCATGCATATATTGATAATTCATGCATACATTGATAATTCATGCATACATTGATAATTCATGCATACATTGATAATTCACGCATACATTGATAATTTATGCATACATTGATTATTCATGCATACATTGATAATCAACAACAAATAACATTATGAACAGCATGATAACAATAACATGTGATGACAGAATATAGATAAAACCTAAGTGTTCTTTTTGATCATTGTCAAATTGTGATTTGTAGTTCTTGCTGGCTTGCCCTGTAATTGGTGAAATTTCACGAGACTTAACTTACAGTATCTTGCCCATGGTGTATTGTTTACTTACATCTAATAATAGTTTATTCCATTTTTCAGCTGGCATAAATTTAGATCTCTTGCTCTACTATTCTTGCATTTGTAATGTATCTAAAGTTGATAATTTTCTTGAAAAAGTTATTTCCTTTGTTTTCAAACCATTTTGAAGGTTAAGCTTCTGTATACAATCATGCGTATACTCTGTCAGCCAACTGCTCGTCAACTTGCCATTTTCAAGACAAAATGTCTATCCTTGTTTTAAAAATTGTGACTAATTCTTTCTTTTGCTAAGGTTTTGGGGATTTGAAGGAGCATATGGCCAAAAGTTCATATGTTGTAATGTATTCCTATTTAAATTCATTTTGTGATTAAAGAGCAGTTGAAATTTAAAAGTTTGAAGTATCTTAAAACTATTGATTTAAGATAGGGTAAACACAGTTAAAAGTAAAACTAAAATGTCAGATAATTAATTGCTTATATTTAGGAAATGCTTATATTTTCATATAATTATTAGAAAGATATGGCGAGTACATTTCTTGCAAGCAAACAAACAGGAAAAACAAGTAAGAATTGAATCTATGCATGCATTAAGTGTATTAATAGAGATAAATTTAGCTAAAATAGAGGATATTTTCAGAGCATGTAACTGGCAACTAAATGCAAAAAGTAAGAATATAGCATATATATGCATGCTTTCATAAATTTCTTTTGTACAATTATCTTAGACGGGTGTTCAGAGAGCTGACAGCTTCATGCATGAAGTAAATAATTAGACAGATTTATGCATGTTTTCATATTTTCTTTTGTAAATTTATCAAATGATAGCAGAGGCATCAACTCGGCATAATCGTGATAACCTTGTTGAATACCACAACATGCTAAATAATGCAGTTGCATGCCTTTATAATAATTTTATTGACATATATATTTATAAAAGAAAATGGAAAGATATTATAAATAAACAAGAGTTAATAATGAAAGCTATTGTTGTTTTGTGTTAATTCTTCATTTGAGCAAGAGGCCAATGGCATTATAAAATTTGTCAAACTTTCACCCCTTCCTATAAAACAGGTGCTACCTAATTGATACCAGACTGCCAGAAGAGAATAAGTGGTGGCTTATTGTTTTGAAATGCATCTTTCTTTTGACAAATGAATTAAGACAAGTAATTATCAGATGCAAATAGATGATGCAGATTTTCGAATCAGAATGCACACATATCATGGGATTTGAATGCAACAACACATTGATCAACCTAGGACTTCATGGACAACTGAGGGGCTTGACAGAGAACCAGTTTCTCCACCCTCTGAAAAAGGACTTAAAACCCTATCCCCTTACGCAACAAACCTGACCTCCACAATCTCAGCATCAATCCTGCCACTCTTGGCACCTTTTTTTGGGCCACTTTTCCTCCCTGGGCCACCCCCTCCCTTCCATCAACCTGAGCCTCTCCACTTATCACAAAACCCAAACCCACCACAACCTCTTCATCAATCTCCTCAACCAAATCAAAACCAACTCTCCAACCACACCATTACAAGACAGCTGCTGCTGCCATCATCCAAGACATCACCCTCAGTAGCAAGCTTCCCAACTACTTATCCATCTTCTCGGCCGAGGCCAAGACCATCCTGCTTGCCCTCAACTATATTGAGTACTCCCAACTCAGCCACTTTGCCATTTTCTCAGACTCCAAGTCTGTCCTTCTTTACTCAACCTTATAAAGTAGGATAACCTCCAAGTCCCACCTCCATAAAATCCTTTTGCCCGCCCTGCAGGAAAAGTATTCTTTTTTCTGGATACTCAGCCATGTTGGCATCTCCGGCAATGACAGGGCTGATGCAGCCGTTAAGCTTGCCCACAACCTCCCCATGCCCTATTTTTCCAAAACCCTTTCTGACATTAAACAGCTTATCACTTCCCTTGTTTGTGACTGCAGGAAAAATCATGGGACTTCCAAATATAACAAACTCCACAACATCCAGCCCACCATTCCAACCAAACCCACCATCCACAATCTCTGCCGTAGAAACAATGTCTACATTACCCGCCCTAGAATAGGCCACACTCACTCCCACCTCCTTACTGGATCCCCCACCCCTCTACAATAACAACAATATTTGTAATGATAATATTAATAATAATATTAATAATAATGATAATAATAATATTAATAATAATGTTAAAAATAATAATAATATTTAAAAAATGCACTAAGACACCATGCGACTCAGAAAAGAACTATGCAAAAAAGGTAAATAAGAATAAATGGAAAATGTTTAACACAAATACAGTATGGTAATTGAAAATACACCACACTAGTAAAGCTACTAAGCAAACAAAGCAAACAAGCTATTGATGGTAGGCGACTTGAGACATGTTGTTTTAACAGGGTTTTTTAAGAAAAAGAGAATTGGCAACTTTGATGTGTTCGGGAACCACTACATTCATGAGAATGGTTCCAAGGTCGCAAAAAAAAGGTCTTTTTGCACGACTCGGATGATTAAAGAAGATTTCACCTGAAGATACAACGATTCAGTTGGAAGAAGAAGAATACGGTTCCAGATGCGAGGAGCTCATGAGGAGCATGACATGAAAAATACCTATCCCCAAATTTATGTGCTGGGTGCGGAGCTAAATGAATTGGGGTGCTGATGACGATGTTGAGCGTAGTTGTCTGGACCTTGTTTTAATTTGAAGCATGTCAGTAATGTATCCGGGAGTTATGAGTGGATTTGTACACAAGGACAAGGACTTTGAAATCAATTCCTTCCCATCTCCCTCACTTCTCTTGCACTCACTTTTCTCTTCCTTCTTAATATTCATACCTTTTTCCCTCTGGTGAATCTTCCCTCTCCTGAAACTTTTCTCTCCTGAACCGATTGTCCTCTTTCGCCTTTCCTCCATCAGAATGATTGTGCCATTTGGTGTGTTATTCTTGTGCTATCAGGATTACTCTGGTACATCCGTATGGAAAAACACGATTGCAACTTGTGGAACAAATAAGGTAAGCGTATCATATTTCTACTTAGTTTAGATTCCTAAAATTTCTCAATCAGTGATGTTTTTTTAGCGCCATGAAACTTGAAAGGATTGGAGATTTTGTTTTAGTTGCTCAGTCAATACCTAATTTTTGCAACCTTGAAGTATCCTCATGTATGTACATGTAACATAGTGGTTCCACAAATAATTAAAAAAACAACATTTGACTGTCATTGTCAGACACCCATTGCCATGAAATTAATATAAGACGGTAGTCACATGACTATCATTTTTTAACTGACATCTTCAGAACAAATTAACGCTGTAAAGTGCAAAGAACGGACTGAGAAAGTACAGTAGGCACTGGTACTAGCATAGGTTTAACGTCCCAAAAGCATCCAGTGCTGGACATTAGACGGACACAGCCTTTCATAACCAGTTGTGAACTCACTGGTTACAGACCTCTGGGATTCGATCCTGAGATGTGCGAGTGATACTAGGACAAAGCACTAACCACTACAATTCTTGGTCTGTAATTTGCAGTGTAAAGACCAAGAATCATCTGATTTTGCCTACACTTGATCATATTTTGTACAAGTTTTATTTGCTGGAATGTAGAAAAGAAGTTGGAGAATACTTTGAGGACAAAGCTGGACACACAAAAGACAGGTAATTTGAAAGGAGTTTCAGCCCAGAAAATGTCGCGGAGCATCGTAACTCAGAATGCAATGTATAACGTCGCTGCATATAGTACTACTACTTAACTTTGTCAGGTCATAATTTAGAAATGAACAGCACTCAGTGAATGTCAGTCAACAAGAAAGAGAAAAAAACAGATCAGTGGGGAAGTAAAAAGCCTGAAACGGGGTATATGATAAATAACTAGCCTAAGGCCTACCTGTTTTCGTCCGCTTATGTATTTGACAACTCCTACATGCACCCGTTATACCAATCTAATGTCTGTAAGCCTGCCAAAATACTTTCTTGAGTGTTGTTTAACATTACAATATAGCCTATGCAATGTTACTGCCTCCCTTGACAGTTAAAGAAAAATACAGTTGGATGTATTTTACAAGTCGGTTTCTTTGGTTTATTTCATATTTTAACATCAGTGTCTCAGAGATTATATCTTAACTGTAAGTTACTGTTAAAAAAAGAAAACACAAAACAATCTAAATACCCCTACATCTAAATTCTAAGGCTTCAGCTTGTACATTTATGGAAATGATACAATTCAAAATACAGTAGCACCCTCACTTTATCTAGAATTTGTGTGAGAGAATAGATACTGAATGCTGCCACATTAACTAAGCCTCATTTATTTTACCTGGCATGACTGGATTCTTACAGTAGTTTAAGTGACTACCCAAAGGATATTTGCTCTATATTTTATGAAATGTTATCTAAACATAAGCACAGAAGTCCACAAGGACCTCCATACAACGTAGAACATCCAAACATCTACATAATTAATATTAAAAACTGTTCTAACTAGCGAATAGTCATACGCCACTCGTATGTTAAGGATGCAGGACAATGTAAACTCACATACAGGTGAACAATGACAATGCTATGAGTGCAAAATGTTAATTACTTCCACTAGAAAATGATTACGGGTTATTATCACAGGTCAAAATATAAAATCATAATAATAGAAAACAAATCTCACCGTTCCTCCTTCCGGCGTATTGTTTTTAAGTTCAAAAACTTTGCATCAACAATTCATGTGGTTTACTTACTATCAGCAAAATGGTGAGAGACCAATCCCTGCAAATAGATGGCGCAAAACCAACTTTACAGAATCAACAAGTTCAGTACAGGGTTGACCCAAAATAAAAATTTGTAAGTGCACTATCGTTACGGTCAATAGGAGAAGACACCCTTTTTTGTGATTTTGACAAAAAATGCACATACCTCAACTGAAAACTCACAGAAATGTAATTACAAAAATATTCTCGCATACTGGAATGGCTAAAAACAAGGTATTTTTGTGGAAAAATGACATTGACATGGTCAAAAAATGACATTTTTACGCAATAGGTACTTTCATAGGGTAACGTTAAGGGCTTAAAGCCTAATTTTTACAAAAATACCTCGTTTAAAGCAATTTTGGGGTGTGCAATTATATTTGTATTGAAATATGACAAATCAGACAATAATTAGATTTCTGTGAGTTTTTAGTTGTGGTACAGTATGCACACTTTTTTGTCAAAATCATGAAAAATTGTGTTTTCTTTTATTGTCCATATTAACGATAGTGTGCCTATGGATTTTTATTTCGGGTGCTCACCTGAAATTCAATCTATATGCACTTGTTTTGTATGACTCACCCCTACTAATCCCAGCAATATCTGTCAAATGTGAGTCATTGGCATCTGAAACAGTGACTCACATGTGCGTCAATGCACCAAATTGTCAGTCACCAGAGTGACTCTGGGGTGAGTCAATTTACTTCAGGCCTATTGACTTTGTACAGAGATGAGTGATTTGGGATAAGTCATTTCGTAAGAAATGTCAGTCACCTTAGTGACAAGGGGTGCGCCAATGTACATGTTTTGTTCACCTACCTTGGTGCAATGACTCACCTTGTCTGGGAGTGTAGGGGTGAATCACACAATTGACAAGTACAATAGGGGCAATATCGTTATGGTCAATGGGAGAAAACATGATTTTTCATGATTTCAACCAGAATTGTACATGCTGTAGGCCTACCTCAAGTAAAAACTCAGATTACCAGCATAAACAATTTAAATTCTAAATATGCCAAATCTGTCCACCATATGGAAATTGTGTACTTGAATGAAGAATTATTTTGTAAAGATAACTCTGTGATTGCATATGAAATTAAGACCCCAAAACAAATGTAATAACGTTTTATTGCTTCAATTTGGACCCTTTTTTTTGGGCACGAAATATTAAAAATCAATAGTAATGCAAGTCTTAAAATGTATTGTTGATTAATGATTTACATGCTTAATTAGCATAATTAATTAGGTGTAGGAATTTAGGCAGCAGTGGACAAAAACTGATAAAAGTGGATGGATTATGACACAAAAACTTATGGAAAACTTACAGGTATTACTTTTAAAGTATAAAAGTATCAGAAGCAATTTTGTTGTAAACATTAGTACATTGATTAATCATTTAAAACACAAACAAAGGTATTATCTTTTAGTTCCTTTTGGACAAAAACCACACAACTTACCCTAGGCCCCTAGGTTATTGTTTAACTTAAGGCATTTTATTAAGCCTAGGGGTGCTGCACAGAAAAAATCCAAGTTTTGTTCATATCTTATTCCTAATTAAAAACTCTTGCATCCCTAGTTATTAAACTCTTAAACATTGCAAGATAATTTACTTAACAATCAATTCTTCACAAAAAATATTTAAAATCTGTCCTCATTTCGAAATGGATTGCTTTGGCAGTTTGCATGAATTAAAAGAAAGATTTGGTCTTGGCAGTACAAAGCAGCAGCAGGGGAAGGTACTTCTGCATGGAAAGTACCCCACAATCAAAAGGAAAGCACCCCACAATTAAAAGGAAAGTACCCCACAATCAAAAGGAAAGTACCCCACAATCAAAAGGAAAGTACGAATTAAAAAGAAAGTACCTCACAATAAAAAAGAAAGTACCCCACAATCAAAAGGAAAGCACCCCACAATTAAAAGGAAAGTACCCCACAATCAAAAGGAAAGTACCCCACAATCAAAAAGAAAGTACCCCACAATTAAAAGGAAAGTACGTTACAATAAAAAAGAAAGTACCCCACAATCAAAAGAAAGTACCCCACAATCACAAAGAAAGTACCCCACAATCAAAAGGAAAGTACCCCACAATCAAAAGGAAACCACCAGAAGATCTTGGGGATCAGTCTAGCGTCAACACTTCTCAACTCCAAGTCAAGTTGGTGTGTAGTAGTAGTAGCATACTACTAGTAGTAGTTCCGTGAAGTCAACAGTGTGATCCGATAAGGTTTTTCTTTGTAATAAGAGACAAAAGAACATGGCATTTTTATTTTTTATAAATACGTAATTTCAGGTATAGGTACTGACCATTTATTAATGGCAATTTAGAGCCTATCAACCCTAGGAACTTCATCTCTCACACCCTCTTCTGCACCACCTCTCGCAGCTGCCAATGGCTCAAACTGGTATGGTTGCAGATTAAATACTTCTTCTTCTTCGTCGCTATTTTTGTCCTCACTCTCATCAAAACTGGATATGAGCGAGACAAATTTAAGTCTATTTCCTCTGAGATATCTTCAGGCCTTTTGACATTTCTGATGTATTTTGTATTTTATTTGCAGATGATTACTATTGATGATATGACACTTGTAACAGACAGTGTATGTTATGATCAGTGTGTGTATGTGTAATTTATGTGGTTATGGGAGTCACTTCGTGCGTGCAATGACGTCACATGGCGTATCACTGCAGTTATTCATTTTTACACTTCCAGCTTCTGAATGTGGCATAGTTCATGATTTTGTATGATTTTCTTTTTCTTTACAGAAAAAATAATGTTGTGATAAAATTTATATATATTTGTATAGCAAATTGTCCAAATATTTTATTCCAAGAAGTGAAATGTGCCCGTGTCATCAGCTCTTTAAATAAAAATCCAAATTTAAAAAATTTGAGGTTTTTTTCTATGCAGCCTAACACTAATGACCCCTATAGTTGCTATTTTAAGTGTGGCCTTATGAAGGTACTGTACAGTACTAATAGTAATGACTACCTAAATGTTGCACGCCAAGCCAGATTATCAACTTTTCTTAGAAATCCTTGCGTGCGCCATGCACCAAACTGATTGGCAGATATATTCATAAACAACAGATCTGGGAGCAAACTGCTCAAATTCCAAGTATGGTCTGACATGAGTCACACTTAACACAAATTTTTGAAACTCAATATGTTGAAGGGGTCTGCCTATTTGGAAACCAATCGATTAGAGAGGGTATGGAGTTGGGGAGGGAGTAATTACAGTAGGGCTAAATTATATAATGAAAACTAGCAGACAAATTTTTCCACTTTAAGAATAGTTAAAGATGAATAGAGGGTCACGGTAGTTTTGTAGGTACTGTAAATGATTAAGAAATAGCATCAGCAAGTCAAAGTCTCTTCTTTTCTTGTTCAATGGATAAAAGTAATAAAAAGAGGTGTTTCAGGTGTAGAGTACTAGCATGAGTTTTCTGTGTTACCACTATAAACACTTTAATGGTGAATTTGTCAGAAAACTGTTAAAATTTTCTGCAAAAATCACTACCATGAAAAAATCTGTACTTTTTTCCTTCTATTTCTTCTGAAATTCACCACTGTTAAATTCTCTTCAAATGCCCAGAGGAATAATAAGTGTGTTTATGAGCTGTCACTCCTCTTGGGTTGCAAAGGTCAATCTGGTTTTGTTTTGTTTTGATAGCAAGGAAGTAATAAGAATTAGGAAAATCTCCAAATGATTCAGGGCTGTCCCTAAAAAGCACATGGAGCTATAAATCTGTCAAACAATAAGTACTTTCTGTGGATGTTTCTTTAGCCTTCACTGCAAGACACAGATTTATGACCACTTACTAAATAGAAGATTTTAATGGATGTAGTTTGAAGGTCGCTTTCACTGTGTTAGTAAATACTACAGCCATGAAATTTCTAGATGTTGCAAGAATCACCTTTTCCTTTTTTAGTTTTAACAGATTTTTTCCAGTTAATTTTGTAACAGTGGTAAAAATTAACAGATTTTAAAAAAAATCTGCTAAAGTGTTCATGCTGTATTCTGGGTGAGGTAGTAACCTTGAAGTTTGTTGTCTAAAAATTTAGATTATCTTGGTCAACTCCAAGATATTTTAAAGCTAGTAGTGTAAAATGTAGAATCCAAAGCAAAGGAAAAGGTATGTGCATTCTTCAAATCTCAAGTAATTTGAAATCATCTGCCCCTACTAGCCTCATTGTGAAGATAGCTCTGATGAGAAGATTTGTCATGAACACACTTCAACTTCAAGCTGGAAAGGCATTTTGAACATTTGCAAGGTCTGAAATTTAGGGAAGAAATATCAAGAAAGACAAAGGCATTTTGAGGGATTTTCCGATTCCTACATCACACAGGGAGTTGTTATTTGGTCCAAATAACAACTCCTGCATCACATTATGTTTCATATATATATATATATATATATATATATATATATATATATATATATATATATATATATATATATATATATATATATATATATATATATATATATATATATATATATATATATATATATATATATATATATATATATATATATATATATATATATATATATATATATATATATATATATATATATATATATATATATACATACATACATACATATATACATACATATATATAATATATATATACATATATATATATATATATATATATATATATATAAATGTATATATATTTATATAATATATATATATATATATATATATATATATATATATATATATATATATATATATATATATATATATATATATATATATATATATTATATATATATATATGTATATATATATATATATATATATATATATATATATTCAAAATAATCAAACTGAATAATCATAACTTGAAAACTGCACATGCTATATTCAAAATTTAAAGAGCATTTAGTTTCGACTTTAATGGTCTTTGTACTTGGTGTTTGAACAGAACAATTTTGTACCTGTCCATGGACTTTTAAATTGATTTGTGCAGGAAGATGTTGTGTGGTAATGTACATGTACAGTAGGCCTACTTGCTGAACTAGAAATTGGGTATTATTTTACTTTCCCACTTAAAGTCAATGAGCTTTGTGATGCAGGAGAAACCGGAACTGCCTGGACCATGTCCCCAAACTTGTCACCTATTTATGTGAAGCCTTTGTCAGAAATTACCACGCTATCTCCATCTTCTTTGACCTTGAAAAGGCCTTCAACACCACCTGGCAGCCTGAGAGGCCCCTCTTCACCTTCATCCAGAACTTTCTCAATACCCGCCATTTTAGGGTACGCATCAGTAACATCTACTCCCAAAAGTACACCCAACACCTTTGTGTCCCCTAAGGCAGTATCCTCTACCGCACTCTCTTCATCCTCAAAATTAACAGCATCACCAAGGCCCTCCCCCCCTCCCAACATTAATTGCTCCTTTATATTGATGATTTTGCTTTCTTCTCATCCTCCCCATGCTTCCAAACTCTTCCAAAATAACTTCCAACACTGCTTGGACAACTTAGCTCGCTGGAGAGACTCCAACGGCTTCAAGTTCTCAAAAAACAAAACTGTTCTCATCCACTTCAACAACAACTTCAACAACAGCAACTCCTTCTTTCTTTGCCCCATCCTCCGTTTCAAAGATGCCATTATTCCCAGCAAAGACAAGTCTCGCTTCCTTGGAATCACTCTCAATTCTAAGTTCTCCTATCTCCCCCACATCAAGACCCTCAAAACCAACGGTCACAACATTCTTAATCACCTCATGGTCCTCTCCAGCACCAACTGAGGAGCCAATTGTCTCACCCTGCTCACTTTATACCGCTCCCTCTTCAGGTCCAAGCTGGACTACGGCAGCTTCATCTACGCCTCCGCCCACAAACTTTACTTGAGGCACCTCGTGATTACTAAAAACACTGCCCTAAGGCTCTGCCTTGGCACCACCCATACCACCCCCATCACCAGTCTTCATGTAGAGGTCAATGTACCCCTTTACACTCGGGTGTACCAGGACTGGCCTCCCCTTTGCTGTTCATTCCTCACTGATCCTTGAAACCTTTGCTTCCATTCCATTTGCTCTCCCTTCTTCACTAACCTCTTCAACCTCAACAAACGCATCCCCCACCTTTCGGGATCCGGATGCACTCTCATTTTACCAAAGCAGACACCAACATTTTTCTTGATTGCCAGGCACACTATCCCTTCCATGCTCACCTGGGCTATCAATCCCCCAAGGTTTTCCTTGGCCTTTCCTCCTACACAAAATCTTTCCACATCCCAACCTTCTTTGCTCCAAATACTGCTAACTCAGTAGACATTTCCACGACTTCTCTTTCCACTTCACCGATGGCTTCGCTCGGAAAGGCTCCTATGCAGCCACCGCTGCCTGTCCTGGCCTCACCCTCTCCTCAAGGTTGCCGGATGGAGCCTTGATCTACTCTGCTGAAGCAAAGGCCATCCTCCTAGTCTTAAACTTTGTTAAACTCTCCTTCCGCCTCCAATTCGTCATCTTTTCTGACTCTAAATCTGTCCTCACTGGTATCCTCAACATGCTGTGGTCCAATTCACTCATCCTACAAATCCTCAATAAACTTACTTGACTCTGTTTCCTCCTGAGAGGGGAAAAAGTGATCTTTTTCTGGATCCCCAGCCACATTGGCATTTTGGATTACCAGCAATGAGAGACCCGACAGAGCCGTCAACAACGCTGTGTCAAATCACATCTCTCCTTCTATCCCACACTCAGACCTCCGTTTCTTCACTTCCAGCTACCTTAGTAACACCTGGCAAGACTTCTGGATTCTCAAGACCAGCAACAAACTTCACACCATCAAACCCAAAGTCAGTGCCAACGTCCCCCTGCACAGACGCAACCAAAGGGAGCATGTTGTTATTACCCGCACACACCTCGGCCACGCCTCTCTCACCCACTCTTGCATACTTTCCGGCTCCCCTGCTTCTCTCTGCCATACATACAACACCAATCTCTCGATCAAGCTTATCCTCTTAACCTGTCCCATATACCTGAATGCTAGATCACACCTCTCCCCTTCATCTCCATTTCCGATTTTTCCAAGAACAATCCTACCTCCAACTTCATCACCTTTCTCCGCAACAGCAATATACCACCTGATCTAAACCTCCCTTTCCTTCCCTTCTGTACCTTTCCTTCCTCACCTTCTTTTTATTACCTTAACTTCTTTCCTTTATTCACCGTCTCTCCTCCCTTTCCTCTACCACACCTCCCTTTCCTCTCTGTCCTAACTCAAGCACCTTAGTTTTTAACACCTTCTTGGTACGTTCGACTCTGACTGTCATGGTGCCATTAAACATCAACAAACCAAACCAAACCTTTGTGATGCCTGCTTCCATTTGAAAGAGAAATAAGTCTGATACTGTATGTTTAATCACAAAATTCCTCTTTTTGAAGGTGGAAAAAAAATTGTGTTCTGGCACTTATATTCACAGGAAAATCAGGAATTCGTGGGAAGAAAACAAAAATTGTTACAAAAAAAAAGAAGAAAAAAAGTAGTAACATTTGTTCTTCTTTAGATTTTTGAGTAAACAACAGATGTACATTAATATCGAAAGAGGGACGTATATAAAGAAGTATTCACTACATTAATATTATTTCTGTCACAATATTTTTGTGGAAAGATTTTTGATACCATTATTCAGAACCTTGGGAGATTTTATGATTAATTCCAACTCTGCTTCTGCTTTACTTCTTGGATACTATAATTCATCATGTCATAGTTGTAAAAATATATTTATTTTCTCTATTATGATGAGGAAATTTAAGATGATAAGTCATTATACTTCTTCAAATGCTGGATGATATGATTAACTTTCAATATAATCTTTTTTTGTTCTCAGCATATCTGTAATCATGCCGAAAAGAGCATCAAGTACAAGGCATAATCCACAGCAAAAAAAGCAACTCATCAATGGAAAGTAAGAAAAGGGAGGCAGAGTCTGAAACTGGTGATGGAAATCATCACGAGACTACTAAAAGCTTTGATTTTTCTTCGAGCAAGAATCTTTTCAATTCATTCATTCACCCATTAAAGGAAGAAACATTCTTCCAGAAGCACTGGGAGAAACAGCCACTACTGCTGAAGGACTCGAGATGTGAAATTGCGAAAGCGTGTTCCTCTCTTTTCTCTAGAAAAATTCTGGAGGATATTTTACGAAAGAATGAGGTGGAGTATATTAGGGATGTTTGTGTCAGTCGGTATGTGGATAAAGAAAGGGAAAACTTGAACAAGGAAGGTCGGGTGACAGTGAAAGAACTGAAGAATGTGTTGGACAAACAACAGGCAACGTTGCAGTTCCATCAGCCGCAGAGGTTTCAGGTTTGTTCGTTTGATTGTTGGGCATAAAAATCCCAAACAAACCATACAAAGTGTATATCCACAATATGACCATGAATTAACTGCAAATTATAACTCTCCATTTGGAGTGGTGTTTCACCCATGTCAAGTGATAAGTTTGACCATGACCAAGCACCCACTGCACATTTTCTCTGACAAGGTCTGTCAGTCCTGGGTTTGTCATGGTGACTGCCCTCTGGTCAAGTCACATAGAGGTACAGTATCTCATATTTTAGGCATAAGAGCCAATGGGGACAAAAAGCATAGTTGGCACAGACTTATGATCTACATTTGGGCAAGGTTATTTTTGGGTTAATATGTCAGTAATTGTTCAATTTTTGAGCAATTTTCATTGGCCACCTCAACAAAATTGGACCTAAACTTATGACCCCTTCCTGTAATTTGTAGTTCTATTTTGATGAATGAACTTTTGCTTTCATTTAAAGAAAAAAAAAAAGTGCTGGTTGTCTTGCATGGTCACAAAAAACCTTTATAGCACTTTTTTTGAAGTTCCCTTTGTTTCCATTTTCTGCTGTTGAATAGGAAGTTTTAGATGCTTCAAGACAGTTCATGCTAGCTGTGTAAAATAATCACAGTACTTGCTGTACATGTGTTGTACAGTATGAACTATTCCTAGCTAAGACAAGTTACAGTTATTTATTATTATCTTTATGGAATGCTTAAAATGCTCACTCAAGATTTTTATCTACTTGTACCTAAGAACTAAAACAGATAATCAGTTATATTTACCATGTTCTTGTTGTTTACAAAATGAAGTAAGTTTTTTCATGTGTGCATTAAAACACAAATTTAATTGCTTAAAGGAAAGGTATTGTCCCTTAAAAAAAAAAAAAACAATCAGCAGTGAACGCCTCTGTACTGGTAATGTCATTTTCAGTTTTCAATTTCTCCTATTGATGGGAAAAAATCTGCAAAGTTATTAATCACACATCGGTCATGCCAAACATAGGGAGGGGCCTAATGTGTTATCGATTTCTTGCAATCAATAAGGAAATTGAAAACCAAAAGTGATGTACCATCACGGCGGCCTTCACTTTGAATTTATTTATGGGACGATACCTTTCCTTTAATATATAATTTGCAGGTGTAATTCTTTAGTATAGATTGGCATGATTTACTGATGTTGATAAGATTTGCCTTAATAGAATTTTTATTTAGCCATATGAATTAACGGATTTTCCCCATGGTCTTTCATGTGGATTTATATGGTAGAGGACAATTAATCAAACAAATTGGTGAAAAAACCAAGTTGAAATTTGACTCCATTTAGTAGTTATAGTATAATTTTAAAATACTTTTACATGACATAATATGCAAATAAACATTCATTGTCTTAACTTGTTTTTTTTTTTACAGAATGAACTTTGGCAGATAATGGAGAAACTGGAATCTTTCTTTAGTTGCTTGGTCGGCGCTAACATTTATATGACTCCTGCCGGGTCGCAGGGCTTGGCACCTCATTATGATGATGTAGAGGTATTTATCTTTTTTACCGCTCTTTGTTCTGTTAGAAGTTTTGCAGGTCTCCATTATGCACTTGTCAATTATGTGACTCACCCCTACACCCCCGGACAAGGTAAGTCATTTCATCAAAGTGGGTGGACAAAACATGTACATTGATGCACCCCTCAATCACTTAGGTGACTGACAATTTTTTGTAAAATGACTTACCCAAAATCAATCACCTCTGTACAAAGTCAATAGGTCTGAAGTAAATTGACTGACCCCAGAGTCACTTTAATGACTGACAATTTGGTACAATGATGCACATGTGAGTCACTATTTCATATATCAATGGACTCACTTTTGACTGCAATTGCAGGAAGTAATAGGGGTGAGTTATACAACTGACAAGTGCATTATGACTTTACCTCTGGCTATAAATTAGGAGTCTGATGTACTCATACCCAAGCGAGTGTTAATAACTCACTGGTGAAACATCTTTTTTAAAATCTGAATGAATCACCTACCCTGAGACATGATGAAAATCTGTTGCAATAGTTTTTTAGTTTTAGTCCAAAATCCTGAAAGACTACAAGGTTGGACAAAAACATCACTTAAAATCACTCATCCATGAACAAACAAACCTTTACTGTTCAATACCATCCTATTTGAAAATTATTACTTTTAAGCCAGACAATGACCACAGGGAAATACTTTTGTCCTTGTGTTGAGTGTGAAAGTCAGTGCAGCTGCACTTAAATCTGTTTACTATCAATATCAGATTATGACCATGGAAAGTGAGATGAAGTGCATGCATTGTAAAAATAAGAAATCCCTGGTGTAATTGCTAATTGCTTGTGCTGGATTGTGGTTTCTGTTGTGAGCAATACAAAAATATAGACCCGACAGATTTGAGGTTTTGTCGGGGCTTAAGACAGAGAATGTATTGCGAGGTTTAGACTTAATGATTACACACATGATCTGATCTGATCCTGTAGTACTGTAACTCCTGCACCCTGTCACTGTAACTCCTGTCACTGTAACTCCTGTCACTGTAACTCCTGTCACTGTAACTCCTGTCACTGTAACTCCTGTCACTGTAACTCCTGCCACTGTAACTCCTGTCACTGTAACTCCTGTCACTGTAACTCCTGTCACTGTAACTCCTGTCACTGTAACTCCTGTCACTGTAACTCCTGTCACTGTATCTCCTGTCACTGTAACTCCTGTCTCTGTAACTCCTGTCACTGTAACTCCTGTCACTGTAACTCCTGTCACTGTATATCCTGTCACTGTAACTCCTGCACCCTGCAAAATAACCTCCATTCTTTGTTTTCAGATGAAAAGTATAATATATACTAAGGTAAGAACTAAAAGCAGCGCAAATTTCTTGCTATCAATGGTGCCTAATTTCTTTTTTAAGATTTAAGCTGAGTGCAAAAAAATTGTCCAATGTGCACAGCTAAGGCCTATTAACAATAAGAGTTAGATTATGTTGTTAAAATTGGCCATACCTTCTGACATCTGTCATTGCCTGTTTTGCTTTTCTTCCTTAAAGTTGGCCTATAATCATCTGCCAAATTTTCAACTTACGTTTTCGTAGAGCCAAATGATTAATTTTTCTGAAAATGTACACAAGTGTAGGTTTGTTTTCCCCTTTGCAGCTGGTTGCTGTGCGTGAACTTAATTAATTGTTCCGTCATTGATATGTAGGTTCCAACCTTTATGATGTTGGTACTTGACCAAGTCAACCACCTGGTTCTTCACCAAATTGACCACAAGACTATAACATCTGAAGGTGGATGGACCATTCTCTATGTATAGCAGTATACGTTGGGCCGCTATAAATGTATTACTGATGCAAAAAATGAATAAGTTTTGTATTCACTTGGTCGGTGCCACGTCACATCTGGGAGATGACGTTATTTGCTGGAGTGAAAACAAACCTTTGCACGATAAATGTGGGCAAGTCCGTATGCGTTTACTGTGTGCGTATGCATGTAAAAAAACACAACTGTTCGCTTTGTTTTCACTCCAATGCGGGGTGAATGTGCACGGTTGCTATGCAGTCTGATGACCTCAGGTCACATTTCCGACTAAGTGAATTGTACTGTAGGTTTCTAGTAGAGTCAAATAATTAAAACCGCAGAAATGGAGGTTCTTGCGGCAAGATGTAGGGAAAGGGCTGAAAATATTAATGTTATTTAATGACAGTCAAACAATTTAGTTTCCTTCATGGCGTACATTGTTAAGGAAATGTTTGTCTTTTTCATTCCCCAAAGGTTTTCATTCTTCAACTCGAGGGTGAGAAACACTGGAGGCTGTACTCTCCACCTACGGAGCTTCCGAGGGACTACAGTGAAGATTTATCAGAAGCTGAGATTGGAGAACCTACCCATGACATCATTCTGAAGGTAAAATCTTAGACAAATTCCTGAAAGTTGTTGCAAGTTTCATTTTTTTTTTTTTTTTTTTGGGAAGGGGGGGTGAGAGGAAGGGACAGGATAAGTCAGGATGGAAGGGGATGCTGGAATGGGGTCATTTTATTAACCAGGTGTGTGCACTGTTTGGAGACCAGCTGGAGATTGCATTAGAGATATGGAGGGACAGGATAAGTCAGGATGGAAGGGGATGCTGGAATGGGGTCATTTTATTAACCAGGTGCAGTGCACTGGTTGGAGACCAGCTGGGGATTGAACCAGAGATGCTTGAGTCAAAACTGAAGTTGGAACTGCTCAGCTATGGAGGTCCCTAGCTTTGATATAGTACAATATGATATAATATAATGCAATTTCTACTGTGGAATGGAAAACAAAATTTGCATGGACAAAAGTTAAAAAGGTTTTTGCTTTGGGTTAGAAAAATCACTTGTTGAAAGTCTATGTTGATGAATCTATCAGGGATATAAAAGATCCATCAGTGAGATTCTTGACAGTTTCAATTCTTTTTTTGTTTAACCAGTGTTAGATGTGAATCTATCTGTTCATTGAAATTAAAATTAAGATTGAAATATTCACATGATAATGAAAGTCCATCCAAAACTGGTGCTCAGCGAAAACTGCTCTGCGGAAAGTCATCTTTTTGTTATTTACAATTGTGGATATTCATGCTCAGAAGTAATTATGACCATTGTATTTTTCCTTGCAGCAAGGAGATCTCTTGTACTTTCCAAGAGGAACAGTTCATCAAGCAGACACTCCAACCACATGCACTCATTCAACTCACATCACATTTAGCACATATCAGCAGCAGTAAGTCACAATAGCTCAACTTAAATTTATCTGAGTCATAGGGCTGGTGCTTATCCCCGGTTTCCATAAGAGTACATGAATCCCCCTGGACAGGACACTAGTCCATTATAAGTTAACTTTCAAACATTGCTGGTATTTATTTTACAGCTGAGTGGACTAAGGCAAGTAGAGTAAAGTGTCTTGCTCAAAGACACTATGCAGGGCTGGCAGTGAGTATCAACCCGGTCCTTCATACAAGCAAGACTCCTTAACCACTGAGCCACTGCACCTCAAGTCACAATAACAAGGATGACTTATCAAATCCATAGGAAAGTCACTATAATAACGATTCCCAAATTCAACTCTTGCTTCTGGGCTCAAATGCCCCAAAATAATTTCTTTTAAGATTTGCATCTAAATCCTCACAAAAAATCTTTTAAGTTCAGGCCTGTACTATGCAAGGCAAGTTGTGCAGACCCATGTACCATTCTGTCTATGCAATGTTTTTGACCCAGACATATCATGTATTCTAGGTTGCTTGTGTTTGACTTATTTGAGTGTATGAGACCTGTCATAAGATGAAAGGGGTGGGCAGACTTATTACTCGGTCCACAACCCTACATACAGGGTTTAACTCTCTTCAGAATCATCCGTGGCTCTGCAAAAGGTATAAAATGATATTGTTAGTGCCATGTCCAGACCCCTAGCTTGATTTAAAAAGGGGCAGGGTGCTAGAATTGTTGGGCGCACATTAATACGCATGCGAAACGCTGCGTCTTTTCAGCGTGGAGTCTAGGGGCACTCTTAAGGCTCAATCGCCTAGTGAAAAAGCTTTGGGATTTTAGCTATAATCATACATCTGAGAATGAAGCTATTCTGACTGATAAGGAACAGTCTATCATTCTGGGTTCTGTATCCATGTAATGTATTTCATTTATGAGGCTAATTCAGATTATTAAGTAAAAACAAAAAATAAATCTATAAAAAAAAATCTAAAAAAGAAAAATCTATATAAAAAGAAAAATCACGTTTTTTCTCATGAGGGGCAAGGCGAACCCCAAAGGGGCAGGGCGGACCCCAGAGGGGCAGGGCGGGCCCACAGAGGGGCAGGGCGGGCTGCACCTGTGAAACAGCAAAGCTATGGGTCTGATGTCCACCATGGTTATGAAATATAAAGGTCCTTGTTTAGTAAGTGCAACAGATGTACGTAAATAGTTCTGACCCATTCCTGTGTCAGTGATGGAGAAACCCTAAAATGCTCAAATTTCAGGCGTGGAATACCGCCATGGTATATATTATCTGTTACCCCTGTCCTGACATGTTTGTAAGGGTTGTAATTTAAACTTCTCTCAGGTAATATTTTATTTAAGACACTGCAGATATTAACTATAAAATCCTGGGAATTTTTGTACTGTTTTCTTACAATTGTGATATTTGGTGACATATTTAAAATTTGTGTTTAAAGGAGTTCAGTGGTCAAGCAAGTCCATCTAGAGGTAACTTCAAAAGAATCAAAATGGGTGAAGAAAGCATTAACAAATCTAGTATTCCGTTTAGGAGATATTTAAATTTCAAGTTTGGTATCATTTGTGTAGAACTGACTGAAATCAGACTAGTTGTGACATCATAGCCTCAGATTCCTCAAAGTCTTTATGTATTCTATCATATTTCTTCCTGTGGTTTTGATTTTGATTATTTGATTGAATATGTCAGGAAAGTAGTAAAATAGAATCTTGTGAGGGTAATTATAATTTATCACAAATATAATTGAAATAGTAAAAAGATTTTTTTTTATGTAAAATACATTAACAATTTCACAGATAAAATGAGTTTTAAACTTTAATATCTCCTCAACAGAATAAGATTTCTGAATGCTTTCTTCACCATTTTGTTTCTTTTAAATTCTTCTTTCATATAAGATAGACATGCTTGACCACTGAACTAATACTTTATGTTAATGGATTATAAACTGTTTTACATTGAGTTGTCATGCATATTTATTGATATGAGAGAGGATACCGAAAAATCAGAATATCAAAGAAAGTGTGCAAAATTGTTATTCTTTAAAGAAATTATTCAAATCACTTCCTGCCCTGGAATAGGGCAGGAAGTCACACCACAGCCTCATATTCCTTACAAAAGGCTGACATGTCTTTTCTTATTTTATTGAATTATTTTCTGATATTTTGTAACTCAACTATTGAATACTACTCTCTTGTTTTAGTGCATTTCCTACATTTTCTTTCATTCAGCACTTGGGGTGACTATATCTCAAAGTCTCTCTTACACATGGCTGGATCTATGTACTGGAAAGATGTAGCATACCGGCAAGGACTTCCACGAGATATGATGAACAACTATTTGCCTTTTGTAAGGGATTGTCAATTAACGTCTCTAAGTTATGAATAAGTCACACCCACCATAGCAATGCGGTAACTAGGTGGGGCAAACAAGCCTCAAATCCGCAATCGTGTTTGGCCAATGCATTGACATTTAGATGTTCAATGTATGGCCTGATGCAAGTTTTGATCCATTTATGGTATTTCCCCGAATCTTAAGAGATTTTAGCATAAGAAATAAACAAAATTCAGTTTGCTAACTATTCTGGGTAACAGGAATCAGATTTACAAAGGCCAGTAACAGGCTCGTAGGCGCAATTTTTGTTCACCATCTTGTCATCACTCAGTGCATGTGTTTGCAGAAATTTGTTTTGTGTAGAATGTTTGCATTGACTGCTTAGGGCACGCCACTAGCTAGCTGTACTGTACCAGTACCAGAAAGATTTTTTCCCCATTTAGTTATGCAGATTTTGTTGCTAGGCAAAGTCATGTGGTGATTGGTTGAAAAAGCTATCAATCAACCAACTCAGTGAGGTTAATTGTTCTCTATTGTGTGATGTTTGTGTTTTGTAAATTCTTATAGACCTTTTTAAATCTGAATTGACAATTTCTGGATAACTAATTTAGATAATGTCACATGGCCGAGATTCACTGTCCATAATGGACCAATCATATACTGGAGGAATCTTTTTGACCATTAAAATACTGGAGGAATCTTGGCGTCTGCACAATTCACACACGGTATGAGACCAAGCGTATGAAAAAATGTTTTTAAGCGCACGTATTATACGCATTATACCTAAAGGAAATCTGTGCAATTTTGTTTTTTATCAAACCTGCACCTGATTGGTTGGGAAACAAAGGAAAAGTTCCCCCAGCATTTGATTGGTCGAAGTACTGAAGAAATCACGTTCAGCTAACTCGGTTTAAAAAGGTCTAGAGAAGACCTTAGTGGTCTAGCATTCATAGCATCAGCTTGGCAAGCTAGAGGTCAGGGTTTGATTCCTGATGAGGTCCTGGTTTGATTTCTGGTGAGTCTTCATTCACCATGTGCCTCACAACTGGTTTATCAAACGGACTTGGAAATCTCTACCTTAGCTGTTGAGAAAGGGATGTAAAATGCCCAATCTACCAACCTACCTACATGTACCAAAAAGAGTGTTGGCAAACTGTGTCTTGTAAAGAATCATTAAAAAATACAATCATTGTAAGTACAAAAACCCTTTGAAAATGGCCTTGTGAGATGCAAGAATTGCTATCAGTCTATCAAAAATTCAGCATTAAGACAGATGCACATCAAGCGATAAACATGAATGAAACAAAAGGGTGAAATATTTGGATCTTGTTGTAGTAGATGAGATGTCGTCATATGGTTTTCAGATAATAATGCACCACAAAAAAAAAAATGTGCCACTGATGAAAATTTCTTTAAAGTTTAAACAAAATCCATGGCCTAAGTTATGATTCGATTAAGAAACTAGACTTGTACTTTGATAACCCATCTTGCAATTGTTTATAGGTGAGTCTTAACTGTGACTGGACTTAAATCAAGTAGTCATCTCCTGTTTGGCCAAATTTTCAATTTAACATGGAATGACAAATGTTTAGGTATGTTCTTCAGAGAGTAATATACTTAGGGTAAGGAATAAAGGTATTGGGGAACGAAATAAAGGTATTGGGGAAGGAATAATGGTATTTGGGGAAGGAATAAAGTTCATATCATTTTCTAAATATTGTTTTTTCCCCCCCTTTTTTTTTCTTTATCAGCACTTTAAAAACTCAAGTTTTAAAACGTTTGGAATTGTACTGTATAACCAGGGCCATAATTTTCCTTCACAAAGTGGGGGGATAGGGCCATACTTCCACATAGAAGGGGAGCATTGTTTTTAAACATGATGTATTTTTTTTAAACTTTTCCTACCCAGGAATTACAGACCTTATAATCCCCTCCCACCAAAAAAACCCAATGATAATCAGATCTTTGTCCGCTGAACTTGGAAATGTGAAGCCTTAGTTTTAATTTATAAGTAAGCTTATTTTAATATATTTTGATATTGACCCATATCAATATAGCCATTATTGAGTTCAATGGTCATATGGATATATGGATATGATGTCCTTCAATGGTACACACATCAGCGTGCATGGTACAACACAACACAATGGAAGTCACAGTAGACGTGTGCAGAGAAACTACGGTTATACACATTAGCATGCATGGTACAACTTAACACAATGGAGGGCACAGTAGACAGCAGCTGCAGAGGAACTACCGCAGGGCTCCCGCTTAACCTTTAAAAACCTTTAAAACCTTTATTGACAAATTGAACCTTTATTCCTTTCAAAATAACCTTTAAAATCTTTAAAAACCTTTATTTTCAAAGTTAAGTAAAGTAAATGATTCGAGTGCCAAGGTTTTAGCTTCATTGGTAAGTATGCACATCCATTTAATAGCATATCTGTTCTCAACACACATTTAAAAAGTAGCAAGACCAAAATAAGATTTCCAACTTCACGTAAGTAATGGACTTTTGGCGCCACCAACTGCCTTTTTCCCCAGAATATGCTCATTGTATGAAAATTTATTCCATGAGTTAACCTTTATAAACCTTTTTATTTTAATCCAAAACCTTTATTCAACTTTTCCAACCTTTAAAAAAACCTTTATTTAAAAAAAGAGTCACTGGGAGGCCTGAACTACTGGTACACACATCAGCATGCATGGTACAACATAACACAATGGAGGGCACAGTAACAGAAGAACTATCGCACAGTAGAACAATGGAGGGCAGCTGCAGAGGAACTACTGTTACACACATCAGCATGCATGGTACAACACAACGGAAGGCACAGTAGACAGCTGCAGAGGAACTACTGGTACACACATCAGCATGCATGGTACAACACTACACAACGGAAGGCACAGTAGACAGCAGCTGTAGAGGAACTACTGTTACACACTTCAGCATGCATGGTACAACACTACACAACGGAAGGCACAGTAGACAGCAGCTGCAGAGGAACTACCGTTACACACATCAGCATGCATGGTACAACAAAACACAATGGAAGGCACAGTAGACAGCAGCTGCAGAGGAACTACCGTTACACACATCAGCATGCATGGTACAACACTACACAACGGAAGGCACAGTAGACAGCAGCTGCAGAGGAACTATCAGCATGTTACACACAATCAGCATGCATGGTACAACACATCAGCATGCATGGTACAGGCACAGTAGACAGACAACTGCAGAGGAATTACCGTTACACACATCAGCATGCATGGGACAAATGGACAAGTAGACAGCAGCTGGAAGAACTACCGGCACAGTAGACAAGAGCTGGAGAGAAACTACTATTACACACATCAGCATGCATGGTACAAGATACAACACAATGGAAGGCACAGTGGACAGCAGCTGTGGTAGAGAAACTACTATTACACACATCAGCATGCATGGTACAACACTACACAACGGAAGGCACAGTAGACAGCAGCTGCAGAGGAACTACCGCTACACACATCAGCATGCATGGTACAACACAACACAATGGAAGGCACAGTGGACAGCAGCTGTAGAGAAACTACTATTACACACATCAGCATGCATGGTACAACACAACACAATGGAAGGCACAGTGGACAGCAGCTGTAGAGAAACTACTATTACACACATCAGTGAGCATGGTGCAACACAACACAACGGAAGGCACAGTAGACAGCAGCTGCAGATAAACTACACACATCAACTTGTTATCATTAACTGAATAGCCTACTGCTTAAATACAGCATAGTGCTATTTTGCATACACTGTATATCGATATTGCATAATGATCAATATCGCCCAAGCTCATAAGAGGATTAATAGCTTAATCTGTGTATATGCATCATTCATATTTTTAGAAAAAATGGTAGAAAATTTTCTAACCATCAATGTTAGATGATTGACTTTTTTTATATATAGTAATATGGTCCATAGCCAGGAATTTGAAAGGGAATTCGTTTTTCGTATAAAAGGGCAACAAACCTAGAAATTTTAGGTGCTTATTTTATTTTATATTTCAAAAGGCACTTTCTCAACAAAAGGGGGTTTGTTCACTCGGATTAACCCTCCCCCTGGCTACTGGCCTGTGTACTTTGCAATAACATTTTTAGTACCAGTATCAACATCACAGACTTTGTTGCATTTTGATAATATACTAACCTTTCCTTCAATCTCATCCTCTCTGCAGAAGTCCACACCTCACAGACCACACATCAAGAACCTTCTAGAAGGCATCCTAAAGGAGTTGGATGCATCTCATCAACAGACAGTGCAAGCGATGCAGCTTGACTTCATTGCAAACAGATTACCTCCATACCATGCAGAAGGAATTTTAGAAGGTTAGTACCATACATTTTCATTGTGGAACCGATTAACTCCATATCAAGCAGAAGGAATTGTAGAAGGTGGAACAACACATTTACAGTTACAAACTTTTGACTAAGCATTATTTCGCCAATTTCTTTTTATATTTATGATATTATCTCAAAAGAAATTTTCAAACCTCCTTGCACATTATTTAGTCATATTTTCCCTTTTTAATGTGCAGGATTGGTATGCAGGGGACAAAACCTTCTAATGCCACGAAAAACCTACAAAATCATGAAAAAATACATGCATACATGTGGGCAGAAAAGACTACCAGCAAACTTTTGAGGAAACACTTTCATATCATAGTTCCATTAACATTTGTTTCTTATTTATCTTAAATTGTCTGCCCTGTGTACAATTTTGGGTCTATAAGCCAACGAATGCTTTGATCGCTGTCACTTTTCTTTACTTCCTTATTCTCTTCATTCCCTGTGGAACATAAGGCAGCAACAATGCTTTGCCATCTGGTCCGGTCCTGAGCAGGAGCCTGCGCTTTTCTCCAAAAAAAGGCCCTTTGCCAATTCCCCAACAACAGTTCTCCGCCAGGTGTTTTTTGGTCTTCCTCTTGCCCAGTAGAGTCCATCTCAGGGCTACTTTGGGAATGCGATCTTGTTACATCCTAAGTACATGCCGAGCCATCTGAGTCTGCTTTTTGACCTCCAGTACAATGCTGTGGCAGCCTGGTTTCTGGTACAGGTCATTGTTTGCCTTCTTTGCCACAAATTAAATGTTAATTTTGATTTTGACTTTTGTTTTGCTTTCAGAATTACAAATGCCAAATTCAAAACGGTGCCCTACCCATACACGCCTCAAACAACCTGGCCATACGTGCATCCATGTGATTGATAAATCGCAGGAAAAGAATGCAATCTTTACTCGACAGATGATTGGCTCTGGAACACACAATGATAATGAGGATAATGGAGATGACGATGATGAGGAGGAGGAGGAGGAGGACAGTGAGGATAAAGAGATGACCAATACAAGCCATGGAGATGGAGGAGACAGGAACGGAGCATCTAGTGGAGATTCTGAGAAAGATGGGTGGTTTTACGTGCTCAATTCCTTCTACAATGATCGTCGGAACCACATGATGGCTGTTTGTCCAACTAGGGTAGGATATTTTACTTCAGAGTTATTTTTAATGGGAAAGTGTATTGTGCGAGTCTCCTGTAAAACTCTTATCTTAATACCTAGTAGAAGACCTCCCTGATCTCTACGGTCATAGCATCAGTTTGTGTGCTAGGTCCCAGGTTCGTCCATGGTGACCTGTTGGTGTTCATTCACCATTGCTTTATCAAATGGCTATGAACATCCCTGTAATCTTAGCTGTTGAGAAAGGGATTTTTAACACCTAAAGTACCTACTTTACCTTCCTAGGCAAATACATGCCTGTTTCCATTTTGCTTTTGCAAGCTTAGCAATTGGTTGAACCGTTTTAACCCCCCTCCTAATGCTGATTTTTTCAATTCAAAGTGACAGTTCAGTTCAGAAAATGAATGATTTTAGGAATTTGAAAAAATGCCAGAACTTAAGATGGAATGCACTCTCAGACAGCATCAGAAATTCCTTTGCTCTTTTATGTTTAGAAAAGAGATGGGCGTCTGTTTACGTATAGCATGTCGGGTGCTATAAGGATGTTTCAGCTGACGTCATGATGTCACATGACTTTGTTTACATTGCCATTTTGTAAGGAAGACTGCCGTCTGCTGTACACTTACATACGTTTCCATGTTCTTATTTAAGATTACTTTTATAAGTAGTATGCCAGAATTATGCTGTGCTATTGGTTGTACTAACTAATAGATGTGTTTAGAATCCACCGAGTAAGATTATACTTCAAGTACTTGGAGGATATTATTTTCTTTAAATAACTTTTGTTATAAAATTAATTCATCTGGCCAGTTTATTTAAACCAGTGCGTGTTTATATGCCCAGCACGTGTTTTACATGCCCAGGGCGTGTTTTCATCACCAGCGTGTGTTTTAGACTGAGTCTATTTGTTTTACTTGTGATGTGACTTGAGCTGTGTGAAGATAAGATGCATAAAATACTCAACACACAAAGCTCTGCCCTGCAAAATGGCTCCCACTTGAGTTAGAATCATGTAATGAAATCGCTCTATAGAGCTATCATTCATTGCTTCTATGATATGATTGATTGCTGTTCTTTTGTTTACAGCCACCAGGATATTTGTTTCCCCCAGAGTTCTTGGAGGCATTTCAAATTCTGCATCAACGAAGAGAAGAATGGGTTCCTGTATCCGACTTGAAGATTGAAATGAAGACGTTAACATCCTTAATGTTTGCAGATCTTGTGGAATACAAGTATGATAGTTGATAGCAGAATGACTGCTAATGGTGTGGCAGTCCATAAGTTTGTTTCCACCTTTAGACTCTTGGACATGCCAGCCTTATAGTGCCTTGTGGGAAGATGCTCCTAATACCAAGCAGATGAATTATCTTTTGGTGAATTTGTTATAGATAATGGTGTATCCCTTCCTGCCACTGCAGGGGCGTAGTAAGGGTCATCACTTAGGGAGGCAAGGACCCCAACAATTTCCTGGTTACAAGCAGAAAATTAAGTTTTCATCAAATGTTGCTGCTAATAGGGAAATTTCCTTCAATTTTGGGAATATTAATTCAATTTTTGGGAAATGTTGCCAAGTTTTACATTAATTTGACAATTTTTTTGATCATAATGCCCCAATTTGACCTCCAAACCAGGAAGAAAGTATGTGACCAGAAAGGTAAATTCCCATCAGGGACAGCTTCCCCCTGTTAACTACACCTCTGCCTTCCAGTCCTTCCCTACCACCATCCCCACATCCTTCAATTGCCACCCCACCCCAACCGAGTTGCAGCTGTATCGCCACCATGCACTGCATTCAGCATACTATTGGTGCAGTGACTTTATCTGTTACTTGTTTTACATTGGGAGACTTTGTCATTAGCAGTAGTGCTCTTTGAACAACACAATGCAAAAAGCATGGGGCTACAAACTATATTTGTCTCTATCCCTGGTCATATACTCAATCTGATTTCAAGTGTGGCATGTTTCCGGACTATCCACCAAGATTTCCCATCGCCATGAGTTTATTGGGATGTTCTTGTTCCTCTTACCCTTGGGTTACCAGATCAGGGTCTGTCTTTGTGGGCTTCCATACAAGTTTGTTGGAGCTGTGACTTTTGCCCAATTTTTGAGAGTGCTAAAGGATAAGTCTTTTCAGACTATCGTGTATGTTTAAATGGCAAAAAGGACTGTGGGGAATCATCTTCAATGTCTTGCTCCATTTGAGGGTATTATTTTGCTGTTTGGTTTTAACCCTTAAACGCTCAATTGGTCGTGGCACGACCGGTTTGGACATGCATTTTTCAAAAAATTATTTTGTGTCGTCAAAAAGGCCCATGGTAGTGATCCTTTGAAAGAGCTCGTATAATTCTTTCAGAAATTGTAACAATTTGATAGGTTATTTCGAAAGAGTTTTGAGAAAAAATGGGTTGGAGAAAGAAAGAAAAAAAAATTAACAAATTATTTTCCTTTCAAAAACTTACTTGCCATACTTGCAGGCCTTGCTTTTGCCTGAACACCTGTGAGGAACTGTCAAAGCCATCAATGCATCTATTTCTGGTCAAATTTTGACTGCCACTATCATCAATATATTTCGTTGGCAAAAGGTTTGCAAAATTTCATGATTTTTAGCGTTTTTGAGACCCAATTTTTGAAATAAAACATAGCTCCTGATCACAATACAACTGTCAATGCAAAAAATATCGTTAGATTCATCATTTCACATATTTTCGATTGAAATTCAAATGAGCAATTACCCTCCTTTATCCAGATCAAAATATAAGTTTAAAAACAAATCCACATGCTAGTCAATAGTGTGTTGTAGCGTAAGAGTACGGGAATTTTACATTCACGGGTTCAAAAACTGCACTGCGTGCGCGAGGATTTGTTTTTCGCGAGTAATTACAGCTGTGATTTTTGGTTTATTTTCATTGTTTTTGCATGTTTTGCATTGAGAAAATAAAATTATGGATTCTTATCAATGGAGAGGAAATTTCACAAACAATCAAAATATGTAAAAAATCCTCCATTTCATTATTCACAAGAAATAATAGAAGCTCAAAAAATTGAGCAATTATGACCTAATTTTGCTGGAAAAATTCGAAAAATGCAGTCGAGTTTGAAACACACTGAGCATTTAAGGATTAAAGAAGCCAAACATATGTTTAGAATGGATCGGTATTGACGGTACACTTGATAATATATAATTTGCTATATTGGAAATAAAGTATTTACATTGATGACATATAATGGTTGTAAACCATTTGATCCCAAAAAGTTGTTTCATTTACAGTACAAATACATTGTGATGTCACTATCAGTCCAACACCATTAATTTCTATAGCAAGCTGTTTGAGATTTTATCTTAAATTATCTTTAATGGATATAGAATATTTGAATACTTTCTTTTTGTACCTTTTGGTGCCCTCTATCTTATCTCAACCACTCAATTTGTCCATTTAGAGCGGCGATTTTTAATAGGCAGCCCACCGCCAGACAGTCCAATCTGGCCTGCGAACAATAGTCATTATATAATGCAATACAGTGTATTACATGTAGTAAAAATTGCAAAATACTCATTTATTTTGTTTTATTCCTAGGCAGATCAACTAACTAAAACATCGTGGCTTATAAAATAAAATGTTATCTTTAGTTCCACTATAAATTGGGCTCGCGACTTGTCAAAGGAAGGTAGATAAGAGAAATGCCACACCTGGCGTACATCATTCTAATCGTGCAAGCTTTCAGCTTGTATTCAGGGATTGTTTTGATGGCTTTTGTTTGCCACATAATGCAGGTTTAGCCATGTGATTGGCCCAATTTTTGTTCAGATATCTCATAATTGTTCAGAAATCGGATTATATGAACAGGCACCTGATAAGTAAACCGGCACCTAATACTGTAAGTGAACAGGCACCTTATATATGAAAACCAGGCACTGTATATGATCAAACATCTGAACAGAAATTATTAGATCAGACGATACATCTGATCGGACAACACATCTGATCAGACAACACATCTGATCAGACAACACATCTGATCAGACAACACATCTGATCAGACAACACATCTGATCAGACAACACATCTGATCAGATGTCTGGTATATGATCAGATGTAGGAGGATGAGAAGAGGGGAGGGGGGGGGGAGATGCATGTTTCCCACTTTCTAAAAAATTACAAAAGTGCCCTTTTTTGAAAATTTAAAGTCTTAATTACTGCAATGGTGACGTGTATGCACACTTTTGATAAGAACATTACATAAGTGGCCCTTTTGCTTTAGACTTACTTATTCTATCTACAAACTGGGGGGCACTACACCCCTGATGCCTGATATATGACAGAATCAGGTATCTGATCATATCTGAACAGAAATGAAATATCAGACCAGAATTGTTCTGATCAGATGGCCATACTGATTTAAAATCAACCTTTGTTTCTTCCCCTTAGTAAAGGCAAAGATGTAATTATTGTAGAAATTCCTTGGGAAAATCTAGTAAAGCGGTAAAATACTTTAACAGCTTCTATTTTAAAAATGGATTTCTATTGTCAAAACGGACTGGAATAAACCCTTCACATTACCATTATACTTCTTTTTGGTTCTTAAAAACCTCCAGAATACCAGAATAGCAAACAAGAATTTAATTTGCTATTCTGGTACAAAGTGTTTTAAATACCAAAAATAGGAGTATAATGGAAGGCTTTATTCCAGTCCATTTTGACAACAGAAATCCATTTTGAAAATAGAAGCTGTGAGTTTAATGAAGGAGAGACTTTGCATTTCTTAGCCTTTGTAGTGAATCATATATAAAGATCATATTTGAAAAATATATTTTTTGAACTTCCAACAGCTATTGTAGTTTCTAATGTTCAATCTTAGTATATTTCCACATCAGAAAAAAAAAAATCCTATTTCATTGTTTAATGAAAATTGGAAGGAAGTGAGATGGGATTAGGGGCAGAAATGTCAGAGATGATGGGTAGCATTATGTGTACAAACTCGATCATAGCAAAGCTTACCCAATTTGGCAATTTAAACAGCACAGAAAGAATTTTAGCCAATTTTGGACCCTTCATCAACATTACTGTACCTTTTAAGGTGGGGAGGGGTCAAATGAGTAATGTAACATGTCTTGTGGTATTTCATACAGTGTTTGTAAGGGTTGCTTACCCAATCTGCTGATATTGCATTTCGGGTTAGCCATGTAATGATGTATAGTAACTGAACATGCATAAACATTAAAGAAATATTCTTATGTTCTTTCTAACCTTTCATAAGAAAGTTACAAATTTAAGAAACAATTTAGTACAAAAATCATGTTGATATGTTATTCCTACTAGAAATATCAACTTTTATGGTTCACAAAAAATGTCAATACACGAATAGGAAAATGCTCAGTATGACATCACAGCAACACATTCTCCCACAAAGTTAACAAATAGGAAAAGGCTCAGTATGACATCACAGCAACACATTCTCCCACAAAGTTAACCAATAGGAAAAGGCTCAGTATGACATCACAGCAACACATTCTCCCACAAAGTTCATGTAGTTCATTAAAATCTATCATCCTCTTTAATTAGTCAAACCTGCTAGAAAAATAAATTGATGAAAACGAGGTATTTATATACATTGCCAAATATTCCCAATTAACGTTCAAAGAAATACATAAATATTTGCAATGAAATTGCCTCTATGACATCATCAAACCCGAATTCATCATACTGTACAAAAACTTTAAAATGCAATTGGGAAATCTTTAAAAATTCATATCTCCTTAATGGAATATGACATCAACCTGATTTTTGTACCGAATTGGCTATAAAAGTATGCTCTTTGTAATAAAGTTTTACAAAAAATCATGGGATTATTCCTTTAACAAAAATTACTACCTGTTTCCAAATTTTACATGAAATAATTTATTAGCAGAAACTTTGGTCATACATGAAAAGTTCTTGAAACTCTACAGCAACTTAATCACATATAGAACACATTCTGAAAATAGGCAAGTTGAAGAAGGTACTTCAAAATGCTTTGACAAGCATACCAGAAGTAACTATCCATTACTCATTAGAAAGTTTGTCTGTTTGATGAGGGCTTAACGGCACCATGACAGCGAGGGTCAAATTGTCCCTGAGAGGTTAGATCATTCTAGAGGTAGGAAGGAAAGACAACGGGAAGAATGAGAGATTTTAAAGAACTAAAAGAAAAACATAAACGTTTTAAAGAAAAACATATCTAGATTATGACACTTTAGATGCCATTGATTAATTGATCGATTGATTCAAAATAGAGAACAATGCATATTGAATGAATCCATACTCTGAAATTTGCACCAAATTTCTTAATAAAGATAAACAAGTATATATTGCTTCTTAATATTCTTTTTCAAATTATATTAAGCTTTAATTATACATTGTATTATTCTGTTCATCTCTTGCATCACAAAATGTTTTCAGACTTTATAGCTATATTCAGCATTCGTATCATGGTGAAAGTGGGACATTTGCGGCAACAGATTTGAGCATATTGGGGGTGATTGGCCAAACATCGGGAGCGGCCAGTTTAGCCTCTTCTTCTTCATCGGTCATTTTCATTGGTGGATGTATGGGTTTACTTTCACCCACAACCTGCAGGAGTTTCAACTCCACTGGACCAAGATTGAGGTA
>JAIGNY010003963.1:15000-215000 GCA_020152595.1 Chiridota heheva | reverse complement strand
ATAATTAACTTTTGCAACATTAATTTAAAATGTGCTTCAAAGCATGCAAATTGACATTCTCATTCAAATGGTTCACCCCGGTAACTTGCACTGCAATTTGTGATGGGGATTAAGGTTTTAAACCTGACATTAGCTGTTGTGCTCCTTAAAGTTTTAAACAGTCAGACCCAACCTGATATATAAGCAGGTCGGGTCAGACATTTCCCCTTTATTTTCTTTATTCTGAAAACCACAAGCAATTAGGATCAAATTTCCTTTATCAATGGCTCTATTGTCTTCGTTCTCCAGTTGGTCCTGAGTTGTTGTGGGGTTTGGTGTTGAGTATCAAACTAGCAATGGATGAAGTCCTTATTGTGTGCTTGAGTGATTATTTTAACTAAGAGAAGTGGTCTCATTATTTGCTCCATTAAGTTTGTGGCTATGATTTGCTGGAACAAATTTTTTAAGGAGAAGGACAAGTCATGGAAGTAAAAGATCTTAAGTCTTGTTTTGCTGTCCTTCTTCTTTTCTTACCTAATAGCTAGACATATCTGGTAACGTCAAAGGTGTATGGACAGGCTGAGACAACATTAGCTAAATAGATTTAAAATCTACTACAAAACATGAAGAAAGCCACATTTCATATGGGCAAATATGCCAAGTTTTGTGTTACTCTTGTGATGTATGAACAGGACAGTCTCTAATTAATGTAAATCTATTGCTTTTTACCATTTCTGTTTGAAAAAAAAGGAAAATAATTATAATTAAGAGGATTTGATCATTACTATACCTCCAACCAACCTCAAGCTGGAGAAGGCATTTTGGACATTTTCAAGGTCTCAAATAAAGGAACGATATATAAAGCCAAAAAAAGCATTTTCAGGGTTTTGTCATTCATACATCACATTTTTTTTTCAATATAGTAAAAAAAAAAAAATCAAGCTTCAATTACTCTTAACTTGAAAACTACACATGTACCAGCTTCTATTTTCAAAATGGATTTCTATTTCAAAATGGACTGGAATAAGGCTTTCACATTAACCATTATACTCCTTTTTTGGTACTTCAAAAAACTCTATACCAGCTAGAATAGCTAACAAATTTTTGTTTGCTATTCTGGTACATAGACTATTAAGTACCAAAAAGGAGTTTAATGGTTAATGTGAAAGCTTTATTCCAGTCCATTTTGAAAAAAGAAATCCAATAGAAATCCATTTTAAAAATAGAAATCTATTTTAAAAATAGAAATCCATTTTGAAAATAGAAGCTGTTATGAGTGCTATTTTCAAAATTCAAAGACTACTAAACTCAGATTTGAATGCTCTTTTCTGTGCATGGTTGAACAGTAACTGTTCATAGACTTTAATTGATATGTTTTAATCTTACAACATTGGACTAGTTTATTTCACCTTCCTTCTTCTTCAAATGAAACTGCGCCAGATCCACCTCCAGTAAACCCGTCTCGTCAAGGTTTTCACTGTCTTGAAACTGAGTCAAGAAAAAGTTTCTGAAAATAAAAGAACAGTAATTTAGTATTTCCAGGATAAAGTAACAATTAGGAACTTCATTTTGAAGTTAATGCCTCTAAAATAGAATGTTACAAGATGTTAGAGTGACGTGACCATGGCATATCCAGCCGCCAAACAAAAAGTGGGCAGTCCAACAGTGACCTCTAATTCCAAGGTCCAAAAAGTGAGTGGGGGAGGTAGGGGGTGAGAGGCACATTGAAAAGGTGGTGTTCCATGTCAACCTTGTTCAAACAAATTTGACCCTCGATCAACCCAGTTGAATCTTTCTTTAATTCTGTTCAACACTCTTTCTATCCAGCTTCGCCCCTGTTTAATTCTGCTTGACCCCCTTTCAATCCCAGTTTGACTCATTCAATCCAGTTGGACCCCTGCTTAATCCAGTTTAACCCCCATTTAATCCTAGTGTGACTAGTTCAATCCAGTGTGATCTTTGCTTAATTCTGTTCAACCCTCTTTCCATCCAGTTTGACCCCTTTAAGTCAGTTTGACCCTCATTCAATCCTAGGTATGACTTGTTCAACCCAGTTGGTTGGACCCTTGTTCAACCTATGTGAAACTTTTATTTTGCTTGGGCAGGAATTTACAATCTGGGAACTATTTTATGATGCTTGCCACTAATTTGAGCAAAAGACTGTACCTTGATATTCTGAGGTCCTCTATTCTGCAATCAAACAGTTTACTCATTATTTCAAGATTCTGCTTTTCAAGCTGCTCAACAGCATCTGAAAGATTTTTATACTCCAAGCGGTGCAGCTCTGCCTGTAAATGAAATGAAAAATATCTTTAATCTAAACTTGGAAATACTCTAATGAAGAAAGTCTCAGGCAGTGGCATGGCCACAGTGGTGAGGTGGAAGGGAGAGGGGGTGTATAGCCAGAGGTGGCAGAAGATGTTTGAATGTGGGGGACACAGGATCTGAGGGCACTTTCCAACTATCGTATTTTCAAAGTATGTAGCACAGCAATATAGTTTTATATGGCCAACCCTCCCCCTGCACGGAAATATTTAAACTTTCATTGGTTCAAACATTATTGGTGACCCATTATTCCTTCTTTTTTGATGTACAGCTTCAAAAATTCAAGATATTGTGGTCCAAAATTCAGTAAAATATAACAATTTTATTGAAATCTATAACATTTACTGAAATGAAAAATGATAGCTCATAAGTCTTGAAATCAGAAGGAGTTGGACTTATAGATCATCATTAGCCATTGTATGGTTCATGAATCAGAATACTTAATGTCTAAAATAATGTGAAAAGCAAAGGGTCCTTATAGGGGCCATCATTTTTATGCTGCTGTGAATAAGATGTGTAACTAATTTTAGTATAATTAAGACCAGATGGCCCAAATTCACACCCAGTCTTCAGCGAATCAGTGGCAAGTGTCCCATTGTATGATTTTTTCTAGAACCCAATACGCTCCGCGAAATTTGTGGTATTTTGCTTGATATTTTTGTTACTTTCTTTAATCTGTCAATAACAATCAAATATGATAAGAGACTTAATTATTTTAAATAACACTTTTTTTTGTATCTCTCAGTCTGTAAAGGAATGAAAGGGGCACCTTTTAAACTTTACAAAGAAGATGGAGAGAACAATGGCACGGATGGAAATAATAGGTTTTGCTCTGCATGGCCCATTTCAAAGATGCCCGACTAATGAAATTTGGGCTTGCTCGCATACTCTAAAAAGGCCCTATCTTAAAGAGTTTGTACAAATTATAAGCTGGGAAAACAAAGGTAGGAAGAGGTGAAGGCTTTTTAAGTATGAAAAATTCCCAATATTGTCCTATATATATAGGACTGTTGGGCCCCAACTTTGTTCTATAGGAAAATGTCAGAAGAGTGTATGCACGCAAAGCGTGCAAAATTTCAAATTTTTAGTCCTTTTAGGGCAATATTTGTGTTACTTTCTTTAATTATAAATTAGATCTATATGAAGAAAAAAAGGTTTTCAATGTTTGAAAGGGTATGTTCCTTCTCTAAAAAAGGCACTTGTCCTCTTTGAAAGATAATTTTTTCTTCAGAAAAAGGGCATGTTTCTCTCAGAAAAAGGGCACTTTTCCTTTCTGAAAAGGGCACTTTTTTAAACTTTGAGAAAAAAGTGGCACATGCCCCTCCCCTCGTTCTGCCACCTATGTATATAGCTCCTGCCAATTTAAACAAAATTCTCCTTCATAATCTTACCTTATGATTTAGTCTATATTATTGCTTAAAGTTTGGATAAGTAATGCCATGTAAACAGTACATGGTAATGTAGAAGCATCTGCTGAGATTGTCTACAAAAAGATATGTACATTTACCTGCTGCATTTGTTAACCCCCCCCCCCCCCCCACACTATTTCTTACACACACACACTTTACTTTTTTTACAAAGTTCAGCAAACTATGAGAAAATAATGTTGATGACCATGACTCAGTATTATTTGTATTTTTTCATGACTATTATTTTCACTTTTAGGGAACAATACCGCCTCCCCCTGTCAGCACATGTCATGTATGCATATGTTTAATACCAGTTATATCTACTTACCTCCTTTTTGAGCCAGTCATTATCTTTCACTTCTTGTGTGGTCCACTTGTCCAGGGTGGTCATTGCTTTCTGCAGTGAAAGAAAACAAAAATTACATAAAATTTTTACATGTCCATTTGTAGTCAGGTTCTTCTATCAAGTTTGACACAAGCCTTGGGCTGTTAATGCTGATACTTTATATCTTGCAGCATATGGTATATAAACAGTATTGTACTCACTTTTGTGTGTGTACTTTTGTACTTGCTGCCTATCGGGGATACTCAATTGAATACACACCTGTGAATCAGGATACTGTGCGAATCGGGGATATTTCCACTTTAAAAAATTAAAAATTTCTATACAATTATGCTGCCAATGCCCTCTAAACTTTTCAATGCAGTGGGAGTACCTTTCCCAGTTGTCCGGATAGGAACAAACCTGGTGTTAAAAATGTGTATGTGGTGTTGTGTGAGTTTGTGATTGGCGCCGATTGGTGAATCGGGGATAAAAAGTACAATCCGTGGTTTGCATAGAAAAAAAACAGCTTTTCCCATTGGCGCCATCAACACACAATTTTATGAGAAAATCGTAGAACCTATCAAGTTGAAACTTGGTGGAAGAGTGTAGGGAGATGTGAACTTATGCCCCACGCAAGTTGGGTCATGTACCTTAATGGTCACAGGTCAAATAATTGATTAAAACTGGTAACTTTTTGTGTCCGTGCTTTGTCAAAAAACTGATTTGAAATGATTTCAAACACCATAAGTGATATTTGGGTTGTTACTCGGTGGGTTGATGAAGGATGATGTAAAGGAGTGTCTCGGAAAAGATGTGACATGTCGCTCAAAGGTCAGAGGTCAAATATTAATGGTAGATTTTGTGTTGGAGAAGCATAATCGCTATTTTATTAATCCTTGATAGATTGTTGTCCAGACTTTGTTACTTGGTGGAGGGTGATGCAAGGTTATGTTCTACACATGATCGGGATATGTTATTTAAAGGTCAGAGGTCCCAATAATTGATTTTAAATGGTAAATTTGGTTGGTCATGTGTTATGTAAATACTGCAAGTGCAAGTGGCTTGTTATTTGGTGGCTTGATGAAGGATGATGAAAAGTTGTGTCTTGGGAAAGATGTGACATATCGCTTAAAGGTCAAATGTCAAATTATCATGGTAAATTTTGTGTTGCATTTCGCTGAAGAAGCATATTGGGTTGGTACTTGTTGAGTTTTAAAAAGTAATGTAAAGTTTCATCCTCAAGATATGACATGTCTCTAAATGGCAGTGGAGGCACCAGGATTTTGGAAATGGGGATGGGAGGGGTGGGAGGTGGGGGCAAATTTTTGGGGAGGGGGGGGTAAGCTAGAGGCAAATTTTCAGACAAAATATGTCACTTTACAAAATTTTCTGGGGGAAAGTGGGGACAAAGTGATCTTGTGCCACCCACCCTTCCCACCCACCCTTCCTTTCTACTCCTAGCACCACCACTGCTAAATGGTCAAAGTTGAATTAATTTATTTGAAAATGATACTTTTATATATCATGTTCCTGGAAAAACAGATGATCATTTTTCAAGGTATATGTGACAGAAGTGATAAGGTCAGCAACTCCATAGTACCATCTTGTTATTGTTTCAGAGATGCAAATTGAGTACCAAACTGATTCTGGATGAGACACAGACCAATCACATCTGACTTCCCAGCTGCAGTGGCACTCAATTATGGCTGAACCCAAAACCAGTTGTTTTAGCAATTTTCCTCATCACAATACAATGATGATATATAGCGCTTGCACGAAGTGACTTGAATGTCTAACCCTCTATCCAGTGAAGCGCTGTTTACTTTAAAAGAGTTAATGGGTTGGTTTAGTGGTCAAGCATTTCGATCTTATATGGAGGAGGACTTCAAAAGAAACAAAATGGTTAAGAAAGCATTTTAAAATCTTATTTCGTTAAGGAGATATTTAAGTTTAAAGTTTGGTATCATTTCGTAGAAACGACTGAAATCAGACTAGTTGTGACAGCACAGCCTCAGATTCTTCAAAGTCTTTATGTATTTTTAAGAAAGTTGATCTAATGTTTTCAATATTCAAATCATCTTTTCTCAACCTTTCTTCAGGTGGTGTAATATAAATACCCTTCCTAGATTCAGTTTTATTACTTTTTAGATATATCCCATAGTTTATAAGCCACAAAATTCCAGGACAAAATATGATAGAATACATGAAGACTGAGGAATCTGAGGCTATCACATCACAACTAGTCTGATTTCAGTCATTTCTATACAAATGACACCTAACTTTTAACTTGAATATTTCCTTAACAGAATAAGATTTTTGAATGCTTTCTTCACTATTTTGTTTGCGACGACGACGAGTGAACACACAATTACAATGACGGGGTCGTCGCCAGCGTATTCGGTTATGATAGTAACAATGCTATCACGAAACGCTTAATATGACCCGGACGAGAACACGGGTACGACGTACGGACAGACATAACTTCGACAACCAAGTTAATGTCCACGGCCTTTGATAACCAGTTGTGGTGCACTGGTGTGTCTACCCAACCCAGGCTTGAAGCCAGGGCCTTGTGGTCTGTAGACAGGTATGATAACTGCTACACCACAGCTAGTAGACAAGTACTATTTTGTTTGTTTTGAAGTCCTCTTTCATATAAGATGGACATGCTTGACGACTGAACTAATCCTTTAAATGGACCGATTGCAACAATGATATTTGTTTGTTTGCAGTTTTTAATGGCACCATGACAATGAAGGTCAAACTGTGCCAGAGAGATTAGATTATGTCAGAGATGAAAAGAGAATGGAGAAGTTGGGAAAGAGCAGTAAGCAGGTAAAAGTCTGGATATGGTTAGGGCAGGATAAGTTAGATAAAGTTATAGTAACATATATGGTGAAGGAAGATGATTTTTTTCTGGGGAGTTTTTGCAGAAGAGCTCGGCAATGGAGTTGAAGGGATTGAGGGTAGCTCTGGGATTGGTGAAGAGAGGACAGGCAATGAGGATGTGTTTGACTGTTAGGGGCTCGTGAAAATTATTGCAGAGAGGTGGGGGGGAGGTTAAATGAGTGAGGTGGGTGTGATCGACCTATTCTGTGGCAAGTGATGTAGGCGTGGTCTTTACGAGAGAGGTTGTGGGAAGTGGAGTTAGGTAGGAATGGGAGGCTGAATGTTGTGGAAATTGTTTACAGTGTGGGTGTTCCAATTTGAATGCCAGCGGTGACGGACATGGGAAATAATTAGCGGTTTGATGTCAGCATGTGTTTTGGAAAATAAAGCTACCCACTGAATGCTGAACTGCTGTGTACTTTAAACGAGTTATTTGAACAGAGTTATATGGACAGAGTTATATGGACAGAGTTATATGAACAGAGTGCAACAGTGATGCATTGGAATCTTTACAAATTGGTCGGAGAGACTTGTCCGGGTGTCAATACATAGCATCAGAGAGAACCAGGGAGGTTAAATCATTTCACCCAAACAGGGACAACCAAAACCATGACATCCATTTGACCTGCCCAGATTGACACTTGGTTTTCAGCAAAATTCCATGGGCAACCTTATTTCCCTTTAGGACATCCTCTCCTCAGCAGGCAAGTTGATTTTCGGTTAATCCCTGCCTCGAGAGAGAGCGAGGTTCTTGCAGAAAGAGTAATTGAAAGAACTTGATTTAAATGTAATGTTTACGAGAAAAAAAGGATCAGAATAAGAAGCAAGGCAGCAAGTTTATCCCTACCTCGGATGCTACATATTTCTGCTCGCTGAGTCGTTCATCCGTGGATCTCTTGATTTCATCTTTAGCAATTCCCAAAGTCTTCTCAAGGTGCCCTGCAAGACAATACCAGTACACACAAGCTGAGACTGAAATAGTTATTTTTTTAAATTTGACAATTAAGCCACTAGTGCAAGACCTGTTAATGCCACAGTTCTAAAACTATGGGAGAAAAATACCAACTTCAAGGGAAGAAAATACATTCAGATAATACAAAATTTAAAGAGCAAAATAAAAGATATTACTTAACTTGTTTGCAATATCTTATTTAAGTTGTTTGTAATATCTACCTAAGTTGTTTATAATATCTTAAGTTGTTTGTAATATCTTACTTAAGTTGTTTGTAATATCTTACTTAAGTTGTTTGTAATATCTTAAGTTGTTTGTAATATCTTAGTTAAGTTGTTTGTAATATCTTAGTTAAGTTGTTTGTAATATCTTACTTACGTTGTTTGTAATATCTTACTTATGTTGTTTGTAATATCTTACTAAAGTTGTTTGTAATATCTTATTTAACTTGTTTATAATATCTTACTTAAGTTGTTTCTAATATCTTAAGTTGTTTGTAATATCTTAGTTAGGTTGTTTGTAATATCTTAGAAAAGTTGTTTGTAATATCTTAAGTTGTTTGTAATATCTGACTTAAGTTGTTTGTAATATCTTATATTGTTTATAATATCTTACTTGTTTGTAATATCTTACTTAAGTTGTTGTAATATCTTAATTAAGTTGTTTGTAATATCTTAATTAAGTGTTTTAATATCTTAATTAAATTGTTTGTAATATCTTACTTAAATTGTTTGTAATATCTTACTTAAATTGTTTGTAATATCTTATTTAACTTGTTTGTAATATCTTATTAAACTTGTTTGTAATATCTTACTTAAGTTGTTTGTAATATTTTACTTAAGTTGTTGTAATATCTTAATTAAGTTGTTTGTAATATCTTAATTAAGGTGTTTCTAATATCTTAATTAAATTGTTTGTAATATCTTAATTAAGTTGTTTGCAATATCTTACTTAGATTGTTTGTAATATTTTTCTTAAGTTGTTTGTAATATCTTACGTAAGTTGTTTGTAATATCTTAACTTGTTTGTAATATCTGGCCCGTATAAGGATTTAATCTTTTTTTAACTGATATCGGAATCATCGATTGGAAATTTAGAGCAACTTTCAAACTTTGCCTTGCTCAAGAATAATGGTGACATAGACTAAATGGAACAAATATGTTATATCTCCTTGAAAGATAGAAAATCTATCATCCAAAAGTAAAAAAATGGGGAGGGGATCTGTACTCTACAGTATCTGTCTTCTCATCTACAAACAAATGATGGGCAACAGTTGTGATTGAGTTTAGTCAGTTTCAAATCAAACTTGTCAATAAAGACTGAAAGAACTTTTCCACACCCAAGATATTAAAAATTAACCACTGGATTAAGATTTCCAAAATTTTCTGGATGTAAATCAAGCTTAGAACTTTTGAAAAGGCAAAAAAAAAATGGCTGGCAGAGTTTTTTAATGTGTAACAGGGCTAGCTTTGAGGCATTCACCATACTGCAATAATCAGATGGTATCATTTGCCAGAGTGGTTTGTACATTTTGATTCTAATCTGAGCAATTATCTCTGGATGCATAAGATTTTGATTGCATGAGGAAATAACCATCTTTACGAGGAATGGTCCATCAATCATTCATGGGTTTTTCACAGTCCTCCCAAGCAAATAATGTATATTTATATTTAGGCTCAGCCAAGGACTAATCTGATTCGCTTCACTGAACAGCAGTTATGTGGCTTGAGCCCCAGATGATTGACCGATTGTGAACAGTGTAACAGTAGCTGGTTGCTAACAAGTGAACTGTGAATAGACTATAAAGACCCTGTCAGTTAAAAAGGTATAGATTATCCCTGTGTTGTGTATGGTGTAACAATAGCTGGTTGCTAGGCAACAAATTGTGAAGAGTTTCTCGGGTTAAATGGTGTGGATTACCCCTGATTTTGAGAAATTCGAGGGTGTCGGGTTGGAGGGGTCTAAGGGCAAAAAATTCTTAATGGTAAAATTGTTCTATTTCATTCCAATATGATATGGACATATTTGTAACAGATGGTTTACTGTATCAACTGATAAATGCAAGACACATAAAGGCTTCAAAAGTGATATTTTCTTATTTTTCAACATGATTTCAGATCTTCTACGTTGCGTCAACTTTTGAATACTATTATTTTTTGTGGAATTGGTATATACCCTTGTTGCAAATGAAAGTGGTATTTGCATAGTGTGCAAGGGATATGATTGCCTCCTAGCTGGGTGGGTGATTTTGCATACCTGTCATTTCCTCAAAGTTGCTCTGTAAGTCCACTAGTTCATTCTCCAGGAGTTTGATATGGGTGAAGTGTTTGTGTTGTCCTCCCTCTTGGTAAGCTTTCCACTTCTCAAGCTCTGCTTGTGTTTGCTCCAATTCCATCTCTTTCTTCTTGATCTGTCTTTCCAAATCTGAAATTAAAAAAATTCCAGAAACTATAACTCTTCAAAGTTTATGGAAATCTTGAGGAAACATATGTAAAGTACTTTAAATCTGAAATAAAACCATGAAAATGGAAAAAAATCATCACAATTGGTTACAAATTGAACAGGTTTGATGCTAATTTGTGATGCATGACCTGCTTGGTATGATCTGGCATGGCATGACCTGCTTGGCATGGCATGACCTGCTTGGCATGGCATGACCTGCTTGGCATGGCATGACCTGCTTGGCATGGCATGACTTGCTTGGCATGGCATGACCTGCTTGGCATGGCTTGGCATGCTTACCAAGGCATGACATGCTTGGCAAGGCATGACATGCTTGGCAAGGCATGACATGCTTGGCAAGGCATGACATGCTTGGCAAGGCATGACATGCTTGGCAAGGCATGGCATGCTTGGCAAGGCATGACATGCTTGGCAAGGCATGACATGCTTGGCAAGGCATGACATGCTTGGCAAGGCATGACATGCTTGGCAAGGCATGGCATGCTTGGCAAGGCATGGCATGCTTGGCATAAAACAGAATTCTGTTTTAAACCATTAGAAATTCATTTGACACTAAAATATCCTTGCTTTTGAGCCCCACTCAGGCCCTTTAGTGGGCCCTATTGCTGGACTGGTGTAGCCCTTTGCTCATGCCATGACTTCTGTGCCATCACATTATTCCTATTTTGCAGCAAGAAAATTCTCCCAGTGCCTCAGTGCACATTTCATGCCTACAAACAATAGAAGCTTTGAATTTGTGCACTCTGTTGTTGACTATTATTATGCAGGCATAATGCAATATGTAGCATAGGAATTTCAACCAGCCATATCACTGGATGTTGGATTTGTAATGGTTTCATATGTATCTATCTCATACCTGTCAACTCTCACGGTGTCACCGTGAGACTCACTGTTTCCAATATCATCTCAAAGTCAAATCTTCAAATTTCACGGTAAACTTATGATTTTCCTCACTCGCTAACCATCTGAAGTTCTGCAGTTTGATTTCCTTTTGAGTTAATTAACACTTTGAGTCCCATAAGGTTAGTACAGTGCATTGACCCTATGCCCACAAGGTATTAACAAAATTGCTGAAAATCTTTCATTTCTTATCAAGGAACTACGGTTTTAAAAGAAAGAATAAAATTAATATTTTAAACAAAACTTGTTAATGTTATTGAGATTTGTTTAGATGTACCGTGGAACAAATTGTAAATTTCCAGATTTGGGGTACCAATTTCCAGGTTTTTTGTGTGAAATTCTTTAGCTTTACAAATTTTTGGATCTTCCACTCTTGGCCAATCTGTAAAAGATGGCTAGTAAAAGCTTCTGGTAGGCTGGTAAACAGATGATAAAAGATGTCTAGCAAAAGCTACTGGTAGGCTGGTAAACAGATAATAAAAGATGTCTAGCAAAAACTCCTGGTAGGCTGGTAAACAGATAATAAAAGATGTCTAGCAAAAGCTTCTGGTAGGCTGGTAAACAGATAATAAAAGATGTCTAGCAAAAACTCCTGGTAGGCTGGTAAACAGATAATAAAAGATGTCTAGCAAAAGCTTCTGGTAGGCTGGTAAACAGATAATAAAAGATGTCTAGCAAAAGCTTCTGGTAGGCTGGTAAACAGGTAATAAAAGATGTCTAGCAAAAGCTACTGGTAGGCTGGTAAACAGATAATAAAAGATGTCTAGCAAAAGCTCCTGGTAGGCTGGTAAACAGACAATAAAAGATGTCGAGCAAAAGCTCCTGGTAGGCTGGTAAACAGATAATAAAAGATGTCTAGCAAAAGCTCCTGGTAGGTAGGCTGGTAAACAGATAATAAACGATGTCTAGCAAAAGCTTCTGGTAGGCTGGTAAACAGATAATAAAAGATGTCTAGCAAAAGCTTCTGGTAGGCTGGTAAACAGGTAATAAAAGATGTCTAGCAAAAGCTCCTGGTAGGCTGGTAAACAGACAATAAAAGATGTCGAGCAAAAGCTCCTGGTAGGCTGGTAAACAGATAATAAAAGATGTCTAGCAAAAGCTCCTGGTAGGTAGGCTGGTAAACAGATAATAAAAGATGTCTAGAAAAAGCTCCTGGTAGGCTGGTAAACAGATAATAAAAGTTGTCTAGCAAAAGCTTCTGGTAGGCTGGTAAACAGATAATAAAAGATGTCTAGCAAAAGCTTCTGGTAGGCTGGTAAACAGATAATAAAAGATGTCTAGCAAAGGCTCCTGGTAGGCTGGTAAACAGATAATAAAAGATGTCTAGCAAAAGCTCCTGGTAGGCTGGTAAACAGATAATAAAGGATGTCTAGCAAAAGCTCCTGGTAGGCTGGTAAACATATATTAAAAGATGTCTAGCAAAAACTCCTAGTAGGCTGGTAAACAGATAATAAAAGATGTCAAGCAAAAGCTCCTGGTAGGTTGGTAAACAGATAATAAAAGATGTCTAGCAAAAGCTTCTGGTAGGCTGGTAAACAGATAATAAAAGATGTCTAGCAAAAGCTTCTGGTAGGCTGGTAAACAGATAATAAAAGATGTCTAGCAAAAGCTTCTGGTAGGCTGGTAAACAGATAATAAAAGATGTCTAGCAAAAGCTCCTGGTAGGCTGGTAAACAGATAATAAAAGATGTCTAGCAAAAGCTCCTGGTAGATTGGTAAACAGATGATAAAAGATGTCTAGCAAAAGCTCCTGGTAGGCTGGTAAACAGATAATAAAAGATGTCTAGCAAAAGCTTCTGGTAGGCTGGTAAACAGATAATAAAAGATGTCTAGCAAAAGCTTCTAATAGGCTGGTAAACAGATAATAAAAGATGTCTAGCAAAAGCTCCTGGTAGGCTGGTAAACAGATAATAAAAGATGTCTAGCAAAAGCTCCTGGTAGGTTGGTAAACAGATAATAAAAGATGTCTAGCAAAAGCTCCTGGTAGACTGGTAAACAGATAATAAAAGATGTCTAGCAAAAGCTTCTGGTAGGCTGGTAAACAGATAATAAAAGATGTCTAGCAAAAGCTCCTGGTAGACTGGTAAACAGATAATAAAAGATGTCTAGCAAAAGCTTCTAATAGGCTGGTAAACAGATAATAAAAGATGTCTAGCAAAAGCTTCTAATAGGCTGGTAAACAGATAATAAAAGATGTCTAGCAAAAGCTCCTGGTAGGTTGGTAAACAGATAATAAAAGATGTCTAGCAAAAGCTCCTGGTAGGTTGGTAAACAGATAATAAATGATGTCTAGCAAACAAAAGCTCCTGGTAGGCTGGTAAACAGATAATAAAAGATGTCTAGTAAAAGCTTCTGGTAAACAGATAATAAAAGATGTCTAGCAAAAGCTTCTGGTAGGCTGGTAAACAGATAATAAAAGATGTTTAGCAAAAGCTACTGGTAGGCTGGTAAACAGATAATAAAAGATGTCTAGCAAAAGCTCCTGGTAGACTGGTAAACAGATAATAAAAGATGTCTAGCAAAAGCTCCTTGTAGGCCGGTAAACAGATAGTAAAAGATGTCTAGCAAAAGCTTCTGGTAGGCCGGTAAACAGATAATAAAAGATGTCTAGCAAAAGCTTCTGGTAGGCTGGTAAACAAATAATAAAAGATGTCTAGCAAAAGCTTCTGGTAGGCTGGTAAACAGATAATAAAAGATGTCTAGCAAAAGCTTCTGGTAGGCTGGTAAACAGATAATAAAAGATGTCTAGCAAAAGCTTCTGGTAGGCTGGTAAACAGATAATAAAAGATGTCTAGCAAAAGCTCCTTGTAGGCTGGTAAACAAATAATAAAAGATGTCTAGCAAAAGCTTCTGGTAGGCTGGTAAACAGGTAATAAAAGATGTCTAGCAAAAGCTCCTTGTAGGCTGGTAAACAAATAATAAAAGATGTCTAGCAAAAGCTTCTGGTAGGCTGGTAAACAGGTAATAAAAGATGTCTAGCAAAAGCTCCTTGTAGGCTGGTAAACAAATAATAAAAGATGTCTAGCAAAAGCTTCTGGTAGGCTGGTAAACAGATAATAAAAGATGTCTAGCAAAAGCTCTTGGCAGGTTGGTAAACAGATAATAAAAGATGTCCAGCAAAAGAGTCAAACTACCTTGTACTTGTTGATCTTTTTCTTTAGTTATCTTCCACTTTTCCTTGAGGGCCACATCCACTTCCTCCTTGTTGACATCTACCGTTGCTTCAAGCTCTTTGTCTCTCTCCTTCGCTTGCTTCAGCAAAGTCTTGATGTGAAGAAGCTGCTCCTCTTTAAGCCGATTGTTCTATGGTAAACAAAATATGATGACACAGGCTTGAGTTTAAGTCTATAATTCGTAACATTACTTAATTGCCCCAAAACTGATGGAAATCATCATAAAGAGTATTATTACTCACACGGTTTCTCAAGAAATGTTTCCTTAAAGTGTGCAATCCACTAAAAACTAGAAAATTTCATGATTCAAATTTATGTAGGAAAATTACATTAATTAAACTTTTTTTTATTTCATCACCTACATATACATATATGTGGGGATGAGATATTGTAGTCACTTTGATGCAAAGGCAAATAACTGCCTATACCTTCTACAGTACATGACCGCTCCCTTTGATATTAGGGGCTGGTGGGGACCCGCCAGGGCGTCTCAAATGATGACCTCAAACTAGGGGTTAGAGGTCATACGTTTTGGGAACGGGACAAAATTTGGTGATTTTTGCATCTGTCCATGTGTGTGTGTGTGCACAGGGCCGTAATTCTCATCTGAAAAGTAGGGGGACATGGTCTCTGATACAAAATGTGAAGGACAAGAAGTAAATTTTCTCCAAAATGTACTACATTTTTAAACTTCTGCTGAAAAGTGTGGAGGGGGGAGGGGGGGGAGTTGCATAGGTGGGTAAGGTTAACCATTCTAACAAAACTTTAAAATAATTGGAGGTCATAGGTCAAAGAAGTGCTTTTTTTGCAACATTTTGCGGGTTCTTAAACTCAAAAAGTACAAGACCTATACCAAGCCTGTGTTGTACCATGACACCATGATTTGTGTCCAGTATAGACTCTGAGGTCATAAGGTCGAAAGTCAAAGAGCTATTGACATTTGTCACCATTTTCCTCTATAGTAATAAAATGGTACCTGTAACGTGAGCATAAATGGTGCCATACAGTACGGTACGATAAATGAGAAAAAATTTAGAATTTTTTTAAGTGATTAGGGTCAGAGGTCAAATATGTGATTTTATGGGTAATTATGTACTAATTTGTACATTTTTGCAGCATTTTAAAGTAAAAAAGCACAAGACCTATTTGTATACCATGTTGTACCATGACACTTTGGTACATGAATTTGCGTCCCGTATAGACTTTGGGGTCCAAAGGTCACAGAGCCTTTGACCTTTTTCACCATTTTCCCCTATAATTATGGAATGGAAAGTGTGACGTGAGCATGAATGGTGTCATACAGTAAGGGTACGATAAATGTGAAAAAATTCAGAAGTTATTTCAGTAATTAGGGTAAAGGGTCAGAGGTCAAATATGTGATTTTAGGGGGTATAATTATGTACTAATTTGTACAATTTGTGTACCACTTTAAATTCCGAAGTTGCAAGACCTATACCATGATACCTTGCTATATGAATTTGTGTTCCCGTAGACTCTGGGGTCAAAAGGTCAAAGGTCTGTTGGTACTCGCATGGGCAGTACAATCCATCAACATGCCTAAAGAAAGATAGCCAAGCTGTCTCAACATCTGCTTGTACTCGAGCTTACATGGGCAGTTCCATATATCCATCAAAAGTCATAGCTCTGGCTATACATGTAGTAACCCTGATTATTTCCCCCACTATGCTGTACACTTAAGGTGATAAGATCAGCACTCCGTGGATTACTTTCTTGGTGTTGTTTTTTCAGATAGAGATAATTAAAGTATACACTTCAATTTAAGGTCAAAGTAGAAGGAAAATGTATTATCCTCACAACATTGCCAAAGACATAGGACTCGATACAAAGGAGATACATAACTCATGATGGATGACAGATGATGATGTTGATGGAGATGGATGACAGATGATGTTGATGATTATGATGGTGATCATGATGACGATGATATATGACAGATGATGTTAATGATGATGATGATGATGATGATAGACGACAGATGATGATGATGATGTTGATGATGATAGATGACGTTGATAATGATGAGGTTGATGTTGATGGTAAATGACAGATGATGATGATGATAATGATGATGATGATGATGATGATGATGATGATGATAAAGATGATGATGATGATGATAGACGACAGATGATGATGATGATGATGATGATGATGAATGACAGATGTTGATGTTGATGACGACAGATGATGATGTTCATAATGATGGATGACAGTTGATGTTCATGATATGATGATAATGAATGACAGATGTTGATGTTGATGACGACAGATGATGTTAATGATGATGATGTTGATGATGATAGATGACGTTGATAATGATGAGGTTGATGTTGATGGTAAATGACAGATGATGATGATAATGATGATGATGATGATGATAATGATGATGATAGACGACAGATGATGATGATGATGAATGACAGATGTTGATGTTGATGATGACAGATGATGATCTTCATAATGATGGATGACAGTTGATGTTCATGATATGATGATGATGATGATGAATGACAGATGTTGATGTTCATGACAACAGATGATGATGTTCATAATGATGGATGACAGTTGATGTTCATGATATGATGATGATGATGATGATCAATGATGATGACGACAACGACCAGGCAAGAGTTAAGTGCTCTATAACGGAACTGCCATGTCTTAGGCAGTGCTCCATTTACAAATGCCTATTATATTCCAACATTTGCTCATATGAAATAAAAGCAACCTCAAGTCCCTAGGTAGTACGCTTCACATGCAGCTTTCAATATTACCAGCCCTAGGTCATTATTAACCTCTATCCATTTACAGTGTGGTGGGCAAGAAGCAAGGAAAGTGCATTCCCCCCCTCCCCTTCCTCCCCTCACCATGTTGATTTTGGAGCAAATCAACAGGATTTATGAAACAGGCGGTCAACGTGCCCAAAGAGAGTGAGGAAAAACATTAATTGCTGGTAGTTTGTACATTTCTATATTAAAATATAGAAGTGGAAAATGTTAGGCATGTACATGGCTATTACTTTCATAAATCTTTGGCATGACACGTACAACCCGCATCAATCTTTGGCATGACACGTACAACCCGCATCAATCTTTGGCATGACACGTACAACCCGCATCAATCTTTGGCATGACACGTACGACCCGCATCAATCTTTGGCATGACACGTACGACCCGCATCAATCTTTGGCATGACACGTAGTACAACCCGCATCAATCTTTGGCATGACACGTAGTACAACCCGCATCAATCTTTGGCATGACACATATAACCCGCATCAATCTTTGGCATGACATGTACAATCCGCATCTGTCAGGAAATTCCTCTAGCAGTTACTTTCATTATTATGATTTACAACATTACATAACTCACTCTTTCTTTATTCCGAAGATTTTTCTGTTCCAGTCCATTTTTCTCATACATAAATTCTCCAATCTGTGTTTCTTTCACATTAATTCTGAAGAAGAAGAGAAACATTTTTGTGACAAGTGACAAAGTTTATAACCCTGTAAATTGAACGCTCACATGTACCTGTGTGTTAGAATTGATATGCAAATGTTTCTTTGGTTGAGAAAAATAAGAAAACTGTTTCCAAAAATGTGTAAATTCTAAAAGTAAACTTATCACTTTTCCAATCTGTATATCCAATACTTCTCTTTTGGAGAGAATACATAAGATTATTAAAAAAAACAATTACAAATCAATACTTATTCACACTTCAACAGAATACTATTATAAGAGGTTCAAAGTATAACACAATTTAACTGTTGTGTTCGTCTTCTAGTAGTCAGCACAACTTTTTTTTCACAAATGATATGTACATGTAGACTATGGTATAGTCTTGAAGTTGTATATTTTTAAACACAGGCTAGATAAGCAATGGCGTAATCGGGTTTTCTGCTTTCTCTATAATGTTGAGACTTACAAGATTCTCAGCGATATTTACAGATCTGGAATCTCAGGCAATTCAGCCTTTCATCCAGGACTCATTAGGTATTATAGGTAATTGTGAAATGTATTTCCGTTTTGAGATTTGTTCAGTTTTCAAATAATATTACGTACCTGCTACTGTATCTTGGAGCCTACCAAACTAGACAATGATGCAACCATTTTTGACACTTCAAGATCATCTTTCACAGACACAATGTAATTTTAAATGTCACTAAGAAGAACCTCATGAAATAATAAAACCTACTGATAAGCAAGAATTGCCTCTCTTATTGTCATCTGAGGCTCCTTCTTCTGCCCTGCTACACTGCCTCCCTCTGCCGTTTCTTTTCCACTTTTCTTGGCTTTCTTCTTCCCCATCGCTTTAAACTATTTACTCCGTTTTTCATTCTGCAAAGTAAAATTGTATCTCAATTCAATACATTTTCTTAATTTCTATAGGCCACATTTGTGAAATGTGTGCGGCATGGGTCAGGATGGTTGAAAAAATAAATATGCTTGCAAGACACGGCAAATTTACTTGCTGATATTTTATTTCTGCATCTGTTTAAAGCGCATTTTAAGCATGGATCGTTATTCTTTTTGACAACTTTTTCTTGCCTAACAGGTAATTTGAAGACTTATATAGGTCCCCACTCGAGTTGTGTGACATCCCATACTTATTTTTGGGACGGTCATATTTGCTTTGTTTATTGTACTTCTTCTTGTTCCACAAAAATTTTAGGAGTTTTTATGCTGGTGATTGTGTACATGATTAACAATTGATAAAATGGATGGTTTATCGTTTACTGAATTAGCTCTTCGTTACCCACGCGGTCATGTATGGACATGCAGTTTCTAAAAAATAATTTTGCTTCATCAAATACGCACACAGCAGTGATTCTGGTACCATTTGAAAGAGCTTGAATACTTCTTTCAGAAAATGTACGGTAACTTTTTGATGAGGATTATTCACCTGTATCCCACACCTCACCACTAGACAGTGTGGGAAGAATAAAGGGAGAGAGAGCAAAGCTCTTGTTATTTTGAAGAAAAAAAGTTTTGAAAAATTGCAGTTACGTTTTGGACCACCTGAGATTCTAGGCCTAAAGATTGAATGTAAAAATTCACATCCCTACCCCCAACCTACATTAGCTATTAGTCATATCCCACAATACACTATTTGATATACTAATGGCGTGTACAGTGTGGATTATTACACATTCCATACATAAAGGTGAAGGTGTGTTGAACGTTAGGCTATTAAACTTAGGCCCATGGTCATTGGGACGAAATTCGCTCCAAGCTTGCTATCTTACCATAATATGTACCTTTCTTGCTCTAATTCTTATATGTAGTTCTTTGAAGTTATTTTAATGTTAGACCTCAAAAATACAAAGTTAGAAGACCCTTTATGCTTGTTTTGGTGAAGAAGTTTTTACTACTCGGACCTTCGAAGCTTCTGTCACTCGTAATTGTTTATGCTCGACATCAAATTACATCTATGGTTGTCGTACAGCTGATTGGCTAAGAACTCATGCACATTCAAATAGATTCAACTGACAAGTAAACAATTTTTATCAAACTTTGACCTCATGAATAATCAACAAAATATAGTTCTGCTCTTAAAGTAATAGCTGAATAGTTGTTTGCATCGCGAACAGAAGACTAACAGAAAATAAATCAATACTACCATTTCCAAGTAAGTTTAAATAGTAGGACTTTATGGATGAACAATAAATTTGTTGTGAACCTAGTGATAAAAGATTTTTAATATTTTAGAGAAGAATATTCTCAGGGAAGTTGTGTAAAATTGATTAAAGTTAAAACAAAAAATTTGTCTTTCATCTCCAATGGCGTGCATAGTTTTGAAATCATTTACCATCATTTGGCAGTAATTTCTTTCCCTTTAACTCGTTTGAACTGTATGCTGACATTGTGTGATTGCCATTGTTTACTGATCTGCACCCTCATGACGGTTATGTTTTTCTAGTCCTTATGGTTATGGCGTGCATAGGAAAAAACCATAACCTTCATGAGGCCGCAGATCAGTAAACAGATTGTCAGCATACAGAAACGGGTTAAAGTGAAAGAAATTAGGGCCAAACGATGGTAAATGATTTCATACTTACCACAACCCCAGCTTATAAAATTCTTAGATATTGCGAAGAAATTCCTTTTACCTTTAGCCTATTCCCAGCAAGAAAGTCAAGTCTTCTTCACTTCAAGTTCATGAGTGAAACATTGTCAAACTGGATGTAAATGACCTTGTTAACACTAACAGAGCTCATTATCCTTAATTTAACCACACTGCCCGACACGCCGGCCTACGCGTGATAGCTGCCAGTTGGAGGTGTTTGGGTAGTATAAAGCATAAGCAGTTACATCCTATTTCTAAACCTAGCCACATTGAAAGCCTTTTTTCGCGGAATTGATTATATACCTAATACTATGCCCTAGTGATAGTCGAGCATCCGAAAAACATATGAAATGTACTTCCACCAACAACGTAAATATACGATTTAGTACCATTATTTAATAAAATACATACCAAGAACTTCAAATCATTAATTCACCTCCGTAAGCAAATCTGAGAACATTTTAAGTATGATTCGCGTCTTGTTGCCAGGGACAGGCTGATGTTTTAAGACATTTGGTGGCACAGCAGTTATTGGGACTCAAGTACAGTAATTATCGGTATAATTTTTACAACAAACCCGATATTTTGACCCACCTCCCTGGTTTTCGCATCTTTTACGCAGAGACATAGCTACAGGGGCGTGTAGGTGATAGAAAAAACACGACATTTTGGAATTCAACCAACGTCCCTCAGAAACAAGTTGACGCAGTTTTGACAAAAATTTCTAACAAAAAATTTATTATGATGGCCTATTTCTTATTTTGGGGGTTCAGTAATTAGACAATTTGACTAAAATTATAACCACTAATCATCCGAAAGCTTGTTTCTAGCTGTTTTAAATTTTATAATTTTAACAGTTGGAAAATTCAGTGGTTGTCAAATTTGAGCACGGGACAGTTGCAAACTCAACCAACAATCTGACAGCAGTTTTGAAAAATATTTCTGGTTAAGAATTTAATCACTTTTGTCTTTCGAACGATTTCTGCCATATATTCAATAATATTTTGTCATTATATTTTCAATTTTCAGGAAATTTCCTTCAGGCTGTTTAGGTATGGTAACGCCCAAATACTTATCTGTTATACTTTATATATTTTGTCTTTTCATCAATTGAATATCGTTTTTAACTTCGTGTTTGATTTTTAGGCCATGCAATTTGGGGCATCAAAAACAAAACAAAATATTCAGAGCTTCAGGGGGTTTCGCTCATGGACTCCTACCAGGGTTTCGTTTCTTTCCTTCTCTGCCTTTTTAAAACTGGTAGACTATAACCCAAATGTTTTTCCTAGTAGGCCTAGATTTAAAAGCTAAAATTTTGCTCATAATTTTCATTAAATTGATTTTTTAAGTTTTTGTACGATTTTGATCCATTTTGGGGCATCAACAACAAGAAATATTTCGCCCTCTACCCCACGATTTCGCCAAAATTCCACATTTTGACAAAAACTTCTTCTCCAGTTCTCTGCCTGTTTAGAAATGGCGCAAGTGTGATCAGATTCAAGTTACCGTTCTGCCGTTATAGAATCGACAAAAGTTCCTTCTTCTCACACCCCTATTATCAACTGGTTTTTTTAACTTTGTGTTTGATCATAAACCATTTTAGGGCGCCAAGAATAAGAAATGTTCAGAACTTTAAGGCGACCTCGGTTGGCGTTCATGTCCTCTTAAAGGATTTTTGCCGACTTAACCGATTGAGATTCAGACCAATTGTTCCTCTTCCAACATCTTAATCTTCTCCAAATGCCTGGAATAGACAACAAAAATTTTCACCATTATCTGATGATGATCTCTGTTAATAATTTGATTAGTTTATACTTCTTCTCTTTTACTGTTTTTTTAAACGTTGTGTCAAAAGTATTAAGAAGGATTTAGCAAAAAAAAACATGAAGGATTTTCAAGTTGAACCAGCTTGTAGTTACCGCTAGATTCCACGCGTTTGCAACTGCGTCGGAAGAAGAGAGACACACAAACTTGTTACCAATTCATCTACATCATATTGCAAAGTGATCCACTTCCTACTAAAATGGTCAAGTTATGCAGTTCTGAGTTGGTTCCAGCTATTACTAAAATATTCAACTTATCTCTACAGAGCGATAATGAGCCTGCTGCAATGAAGGAAGCCATTGTTAAACCATTGCCTAAAAAATTATGTTTAAATCAAGATGTATACAAAAATTATCGCCCAGTGCCCAATTTAAGAGACCATATTACACCTATTCTTTTTACACTTCACTCAGTGGTTGCCCATTGAATGCCGTGTGCGTTTTAAAGTTTTAGTTTTTTGTTTTAATTGTTTACAAGGCACCGCTTCAAAGTATTTAATTGAACTCATTAAACCATACAAACGTATTTTGTATTCCTTTAAGAATGATTTTTTTTAAATTTTGTATTATGTGATGTACACCAAGAAAAACACAAAATGTTTTCTTGTACATTATATATTCCACCCTATCTCTATAATGAACCAAAAATGTTGTTCGATAGTGTACAAAATGTGTGATAAAATTGATAAGAAATACATTAGACAGTTAGAAGTGTGCTGGAATTGCCTTGATGACATCACCAAGCTGAAGGACATACTGTACGAGTTGTCTTTAAGAAAACAAATTTACTCTATAATTTGTTATAGCTTCTAAACGGAATAAGATATTAACATAGTTTTTAACCACTTTGTTTCTACAAATTTTCTCTATCACATATGAAAAAATGAAAATCCATGGAAATATTCTTTTAATCAATGGTGAAAATACAATTTAAGTTGAGTGGTTTAAAAATACTTATGATGAAAGGCAGACACCACGTGCCAAAGATATGGCATGGGCTATTTCACGAATGCACGATAATGAAGAGAGTTGTGCTGTTCCTGCTTGGAGAGAAGTTCAATGAGGCAATCAGTACCACCGTCCTCCTGTGACTACAGCTGGCATGCTTCCTATTCTCCAGGCACCTACAGATGACAATAGTACCTTTACCACTGTGATCAATTGCTTTGTGGCCATTTCAAACTTCATGGGTCAGAAACACACGATCATCACAGCTGACCAGCCACTATACAGGAAGGGCAAGGAGCTTGTGTGGGTAAATCCCAAGTGCAAGAATGTAATTTTTCTGATGGGTGGACTACACGTATGCTTCAACGTGTTGAAAGTTATTGGGCAACATCAAGTGCTAACCTTGATGACCTATGGACAGAATCAGGTGTCAGGGCCAATACAGTTAATTTTGGCCCTGTTGGATGGCACACCATACTACCGTGCTGTTGTGGTGAAAATACATGGGGGCGGTTGAGATCCTCATGGATTTCATCAGGTCTGAAAGAGATGACAAATGGACTCTCCATCTAGAAGCATTTACAACATTGTTGCTCTGGCTCACTATACTATCTATGATCACACGTACTGGACCTGTTGATTTCACAAACATGAAGCTTCTTAAAAAGACATCACTGGAGGTCCACGCAGAGTTCATGAATGGGACCTTCGTTGTGAAGAGATCAAAAAGAAACTTCAATCAACACAACAAAAAATGTTCGCATTTTCTTGCCTTAACCGCATGCCGGATTCCTGTATGAAAGGTACCCTTTACGCAATATTTCAGTTGTTGAACAACGCCACCACCAACAACGTTGTAATTCCGCATGCGGAGAGGCCGCCTAAACACCAACCCTCCGTCCGTCTAACCGCTCGGAAAATTAAAGAAATGCGTAGACAGTTGTGAATTGGTGACTGTGAGGCGGTATTTCCGTATCAAAACGCCATATTTAAGTGTCGTTTTAATGTTTGTATTTTTTATCGGAAACATGGCGGTTAGACTCATGTTTGTTGGTAGAAAGAACAAAATTATCATTTGTAATTACGTCTGAAAGGTTGCTTCTATTTGTCGGATCGTTTGCCCATAGACATATATTAGTTGCGGAAATGCTTAAAGGATCGCCGGACAGTCGCGTAAGGACGTGTTTATTGCAGACCCGTAGTAGAATAAGCCTCCCCCCACCCCCTTTTTCTCTACAAACATCCCTTTCCATTAACGATAATCAAAATTCATGTTTTTTTCTCCCGTCAAGTTGAATTTTACGTCTGTTCTTCGAACACTTGATTATCCCCTATGCTCACATGTGAAGCTGGTGAGATGAGAATATGACATATATGACAATAATATGTCACTAAGGGAACGAACTGTATTAGCTACCTCTAGAGAAATATTATTGAGAGTAAAAATAACACACTTGATAGAAAGTTCAACAAACTTTTCAATATATTTTAAATTACTTTCTGTATAACAATAATACACGTGTAAATGTAAAATAGACATTGAAAACAATACATAAAAGTGTAAAAACGTAACAGGTATACTTACTAGCCATGACCCGCATGTAGAAGGAGGAAATGCAGGGATTAATATTTCCAAATAATAGGCCTATATTTCAAAATTTGGGCACAATTAAGTCACCTAGTGTCAGTTACATTACATAATTACGCTCATCTAGTGTCAGTTATATTACATATGTACAGTTTGTGTGCCACATCCATTTTCCACCCTCATCTATCCACACAAAAACATAATAGGCGTATAACCTATACTATTCAACCCATGCATCCTTGAATTTGCCCCCACTAAAAATGTCAAATCACTCCTGCGCTGAAAATACTCTTTCTTTTTTGGATTGTTGTGTGAAGGACACTCGGTCTTCAGCTTATATTTACTAACAGCCACCTCCCCCCCCCCCTCCCCTCTCTTCCCCTACCAAAAAAAGAAAAAAAGAAGTAATAATAATAATCATACTTCTCTTCCATCATAGTATGATAAATCATGTATCATTATTACTACAGAATACAATCAGTTTTCAGTACGCAAGCAGTATTTAAATTTCACTTCATGGCAACATATATACCTGTATAGGATTATCTCATTGATCACTTGATAAACATTATCTTAGTATTTCTTAAGATTTTTAAAATCATAAGGACACTTGCACGGGTAACTTGAAGAGAACATATAAGTATAAAAAAAAAAAAAGGCACTTTGCATTATTTATGAATACATACTAAATGATACTACGATCCCCAGTTCATTCAACTAATTGATATAGAAGTATATACAATGTGTATTTTTAGAGATGGCGTAACCACGGGGGAAACACAAACCGCCGCCTTATGTCCAAGAGTAAGGATTTGGGGCGAAGGCATGATATGTCCTTTTAGGCCTGCAAGTTATACAAAAAAATTGTTTGTTTATTCAAATATTACTTATATACAGTAACGGTTATATTCCAACGTTTGTAACCAGTCCGGGAGAGAGAATATAATAAGGAACCAAAAGGTTCCCTAAATGAGGAACTTTTTGTGACATGGACATTTTGTGATATTTCTCATGGTGCTTTGCTATACTAACGTTAAAGCCTTATGCAGTGTTATAAGTTTTTAATTTTAAATACTTCTACAAAAAATGTATTTGCCCGGCGAAACTTAAAACTGAGTGATAATTCCCTTCATTGCATTCATGGTTGAATATTAGCCATTTCCTTTTATATGTTTACCACGCTGTTTTTGAAATATGAGGAAACGCATGAGAGCGAAAACTAAAATATTTGTAACAGCATAACTTAATGTGTCTTTGAGATTGCAGATTCTAATTACCTATCGCAAAATCTTACATTGTAAATGCAGTGGCGGCGCTACGGTGGGACACATGGGGGAATTTCCATCCACGAGGCTGCTTTGCCCCCCCCCCCCTCCCTCACTTGCCTCATCAGAAAATTTTGTAAAGTGACATATTTTGTCTAATCTATAGGCTTTTTCTCCCGTGAGACAAATTTGCCCATCCATTACTCCCCCTCCCTCCTCCCGCCCCTACCTATGACCACATTCCAAGTGCTACAACTGTGTATATGACAAAATGGTCGCTCCCATAATCGATTTGTACATTGTTATCGCAAAATTCAAACAAAATGGATGCAGAACGTCTATTATCTTAGGTGTTTTACAGGTTCCTTGGACCTCTCCCGGAATACCTCAACAAATTGGTCATAGTTAAGAACTCACTTGCAAGAACTTAACCTTTGCTGGAACTAAATTCTCCTTTTTCCTATATCGCTAAGGCCCGCCATGCCAGCATGGGGCACGGGAGGGGAATGCTCTTGCGAAGGTATACGTGTCTCCTTGCGTAAAATCAAAGGAAACAATATCACACAAGGGTATATACGAAATGTCCTGGCTATACAGGTATACGAATGTCCTGGCTATACAGGTATACGAAATGTCCTGGCTATACAGGTATACGAATGTCCTGGCTATACAGGTATACGAATGTCCTGGCTATACAGGTATACGAATGTCCTGGCTATACAGGTATACGAATGTCCTGGCTATACAGGTATACGAATGTCCTGGCTATACAGGTATACGAATGTCCTGGCTATACAGGTATACGAATGTCCTGGCTATACAGGTATACGGGTCTGTTGAGTTCCTCTTTAGAAGTCTTAAATAAAGAAAATGCCTTCACTGGATTTTCTCTTTGAAAACTAATTACCTGTTACTAATTAATCGAAAATATATAGTGGGAATTTTTGAAAAATAGTTTACTGTCTTGAACATGTCCTAGGAAGGCCTATATTTTAATGCGATCATATTATGTATGTGTGTGTGTATATGTGTGTGTGTGTGTGGGTGGGTTTAGACCCACCAACTAATGACATTCGTATGTTTACACACCTTCAAAGCGATGACGCCCACACAACCGATGACGTCCTCGGTTGTTTTTAGTTCTAAAAATGGCTGTTTTCAAAACTATTATGACTAAAACACAACTCTAGTTCAGTATTTTTGCATTTCGGTACATGTCACCTGTATGGATAAGTTAAAAATACGAGTGTAACCTAGTTTCCTAATACCGCCATCCCATATGTGTGTTGTATATTGATCGGGCACCAGTTATATAGGATTACGCCCACGTCATCAATTGTAGGGTCTACACATGTATGGGTGAGCGGTCACCAGTTATATAGGATTATGGATACGTCACCAGTTGTAGGGTCTACACACGTATGTGTGTGCGTGTGTGTGTGAGGGTGTGGGTGTGTGTGTGTGTGTGTGTATTTGCCCTGTATTTTGAGCATGAGCTTTTCTCTAGAAGCCTTGCTCAGATAAAATGGTTAGGGGAGGGAATATGGAGTTAGATAATTCATTCCTCAAAGATTATTCCAGTAAAACCACTTGAATCTTTAAGGAATTAATTTTTCTGTTTTCGTGGAAAAGTGAGTCCAAATATTGCCTCAGATATGTTTCCCACCAACCAGCCTCCAACCCCCAACCACCCTCACCAAGCTGCCATTTATAACATAGTTGTTTTGTTATCATCATGACCGTACGAGCTCACACCTTCCCATCCCCGCCCCAGTAGAGATGTAGAATGTCAGACATAATTGTATTAGAGTATATCACAGTCATGCCTGACCCAGCTAGATATTAGAATTATGTCCTCCTAACCGCCATAACCGCCAACTTGGCATAATGACAAACATCATACTTGGGCACTTAGTCAGGCAAAGATTGAAAATGTCGGATATACTTTTTAAATCAGAGATATATCTCAATCATGCCCGAATCATCTAGGGTCGGGCAACTGGGACAGTATGAAAGATGCCCACTCAGATGTGCCATTTAAAGTTTGGGCAGGAAAAACTGGAAATCTTTCAGGGGCTTCTCCCCTGGACCCTTAGTACCAGAGGTACGTCCATGAATCCAAAAAGTTTGGCCGAATTTTTTAAATCTTAAATGGAAATTTCCCCTCTACTTGTTTAGAAATGGTATAAATGATAAACACTTATCGGAGTAGACTTTAACGTTAAAATTGAACATTTTCATCTATTCATTAATTATGTTGTGGAACTATGTCTATTTGTGTAGATTTTGGGGCAAAAATATTAACAAATTCTCAGACCAAGGCTTCACCCATGAACCCTTGAACACTTTTGTCTGAAGTTTCTCAATTTTCAGGGGAGTAGATTCAATATGAGGATGTAGAATTGTTTTGTTATCATTAATCAAATTTTCCGAACTTTCTCAGTTCTGCAGTTTGTGTTTATTTTCAGCCATTTTAAGGCATCAAAGACAAGAAATCTTCAGAACTTGCTTGGGCTTCACCCTTATACCCCTCCCAAGTACCTTATGTCGGACCCTGGATCGTATATCTTTGCTTTTCCCCGGGACCCAACGATTTTTCCTTTACATTTTGGAACTTTGTTTTTATTTTAAGCCATTTTGGTGCATCAAACAGTCCAAAACGAGAAATCTTTAGTCCAAGGCTTCACCCATGAACCCCTGCAAAATTGTGCCCAAATTTCTAGGGGAAGTATATCCGCTGTCTGTTTACGCTACATAATGCTTATCTGAGTAAATTTTAAAATTATCTTCTTATTGTCACTTAAACTGTCCGAGCTTTGTCAGTTTGTGTTGATTTTCAGCCATTTTGGGAATACCTATCCCACAAGTTATCGAAGGGCGCAAAAAAAAAAAAAACCCTTTGACAGTTTCTGCATAATACGATTTTAATGAACAATTTAAACAGAGCGGTGGAATTCGATTAGCATATTAGGATGTGTCAGGGGTGTAGAGAGTTTTTGAAAAGTGGTGGCACGACCTCTTAGGGGGCACTTTTCAAGTCATATGTCCCCCATTTCAATATGTAGATAAAATAAGTGATCCCAAAACAACAAAGTAAACTAAAAGGGGCACTTTATTTTTTTAGAAAGGGACACTTTTCCAATGGGGACACATTCATCCCGTACATGAAACTGACAAAAGTCGCCAGTTTCATACTATTGGGTCAATAATTGAGGGGCACTTTTCATTTTCAAAATGGGCATTTTTGTGATTTTTCGGAAAAGTGGGGAACGTGCCTACTCCCCTCCCCCGTTCACACACCTAAGGGATGGGTAGTCCACATTAACACAGATACAAAGTGCATCACAAAGTGCATCACAAAGATGAATAAACACCAATTCAAATGAAATTTTCGTTTTTCAAATAAGTAAATACAATCTTCCTTCATTTTAGACTGATATTTAACATCCGAAATCAGAAACGCATTTCAAATATGTTTCAAAATCAATGAACATTTTCAAACTTTTCAAGATTTTTACATCCAATTTCTAGACCCTTTAAAATATGTTCGCGCTTCGTGCGATAATTTTAATGATATAACAGAAAATTTATCCAATTTCTTGTATTTTCAAGTACGGTCATGTTTCATTTTCCTGTGAAGTATAGGCCTATATCATTTTTATTTCTGTTCAAGTGCTAAAGTTTTTGAGAAAATTTAAACATCCCTTATACATTTAATTTGAATACATGTAAACCCAACCAATCTATATAACTGAATTTGATATGTAATTTTACTCCACCCGCCCTTCCCCCACCCTCATGAGAGGCATTTGCCCCTCTTTTCCCATCATGACCAAAACCCTGGTGTCGCCACCCGGGAGAAGCGAATGTAAAACTTCCCGACAAGTGGAAAACGATGGTGCCAGTGTCTCATGCGGGGTGTCTCATCGGAGGCAGAAAATCTAGATTTATCATTTAGACATAATCATCAGTGGCGCCATGGGGGAACTTGCCCCCCCCCCCTCTCTCTTATGTCCTAAATGTCAAAAATTGTATTTTGTCCCAAATGGCTATTTTAGACCTTTTTAATGTGGGGGTGGGGGGTAGTCTGTATCATTGCAAAATCATATGCTGCGATACTAGATCGTTCATAATCATCCTACTTTAGTTTAAAAAGCCGTGTATTGCACATATTCAGAGTCTTTTGGGGTATCTAAAACTTGGAAATGCAAGGTTTCCCTGGGGCTTTGCCCCAGGACTCCCACGGGGCTTTGTCCCGCCTAAGGCGGTCTCTTTACTCGTACCAAAAAGGTTTGTGCCTCCAATATCAAACCCCTGGCGGTGCCACTGATAATCATGGACCTACATCCTGGGAAATGTGGGTATTTAACCCCACTTCTTGGCGAACCTATAACACGTAACGTGTTTCATACAATCAAATTGAAAGAAAAAAAGTTGGGGTCGAATGGGACATAATCCGGCGCTTCCTAATTCAAAAGGATGAAAATGAACTTACGGATAGTGAGGTTTCTAAGACTGTACCCTTCTTTCATATCAACGTTACTTTTTGTTTTAAACGTTGGCTTTTAGTAAATCGTTGAGACATATATCAATTTGATATTTTGTTATCACGCCCAAATTGCTTTATCTTGAAAGAGCTACCCCCCCCCCCCTCCCTTCTCATCTTCTTTTTTAATCCTTAACTTCTTTGAGGTAATTCGGGGGCCCCTTTTCATAGTCATTGTAAGGCTCCGGGGTCTTTTTCATACGGTGCCTCATCGAGACTCTTTGGGGCCTCTTATCATGTAATCATAAGACCCCTTAATTGCCTTCTTGTTGCTAGTACTTTACCGAGGCCAGGGCCTTTCGGGTCGGGGCCGGCCTTGCAGCCAGGGGCGTAACTTGACTTCGAGCCCAGGAGGGGGTGTAAGTCAAATTTTCCTTTGCTCTACTCATTCAAAAACGAAATACATGTGTCTATACAATCACACAATATAGAACAGTTGGGAAGAGATCACCTCCCTCCCCCTTTCACCCCTTTTCCCCACCCCCGCTAATCCTGTCGCCAGAAATTTTACTGCGTAACACCTTGTGCCCATTTACGGGCCCTGGCGAGGTCTATAGGGGTAAAGCCTTGGTTGGGGTCCAGAGGACGAAGCCCTGGGAGCTCCGAAGAATTGCATCAGCAGAGAAGAAGTTTCTCTGTAAAGTGGTTGGAGAGATGTTCTTGGTTAATCTATTGTAAAAGAAGGAAAAGAGACGTTTTGCTTTACCTGCCAAAAAGCTGATGTACTTGTCCAGAAGACAGGGGTGTGGGAAGCTTTCGAAAAGTAGGGACACGACCTTTTAGGGGGAACTTTCCAAAGTCATATGCATATGCCCGCCCCCTGTCTGTAGATAATAAACTGAAGTAAAAGGGGCACTTTATTTTGAGGAAGGGAAAGTTTTCCAATAGGAATCTATTTCCTCGTAAATGGGACTGACAAAAGTTGCCAGTTTCTTACAATTGGATCAGTAATTAAAGGGCATCTAATTTTGAAAGGGGCGCTTTTGTAATATTTTTTTTTTTTTAACTGAGTGTGCTCAAATTCCACCAGTTCTTGCACCTTCGACAGTAATTGAGGGGCACTTTTCAATTTCAGATGGGGCACTTTTGTCATTTTTCGTAAAAGCTGGGGCCACGTTCCCCCAGTGCCCCACGCTTCCAAAACCTATGCCAGTAGGGGCTTAATCCTCCATTGGTTAACGTGTATTTCCAGGGTCCATTGAGATAAAGTGTATTTTTTTGGGCACTCTGGGTGGTTAAATCTGTATTGGGCACGCTGGGTGCTTGTGGTTTAATTCTCATTGGGCTCACTGGGTGATTGGGGTTTAATCCTCATTGGGCGCATTGGATGTTTGGGGCCCTCATTAGGTGTACTAGGTGCTTCCATTGAGTTAACGTGTATTTCTATGGTCCATTGAGATAACGTGTATTTTCTTGGTCACTCTGGGTGCTTTGGGTTTAATCATAATTGGTCACTCTGAGTGCTTGGGGTTTAATCATCATTAGACGCACTGAGTGCTTGGATTTAATCTTCATTGGGCGCGCAGGGTACTTGGTGATTTAATCCTCATGTTCGCACTGGGTGCTCTTGGGGTTTAATTTTCATTGGGCGCACTAGGCTCTAAATGAAGTAAACAAGTTCAGATACCTTGGTATCTGAACTTGTTTTTGAAAATTAGGTAAGCTTACAAGGTGGTGGCGAGGAAGATATCAAAAACGGAATTTCTAAAACAAGAGTAGCATTTATGAAGTTAAATAAAATATGGAACTCATGTTCAAATGTTACAGGAGAATTTTGAAGATCAGATGGCCATATGTTATATTCAACGATGAAATACTGAGAACCACTAAACATGACAAAATCAGCACTGAAGTAAAAAGAAGAAGATGGCGATGGATTGGTCATGTGATGCGCATGAGCACTATTAAGCACTGTGTGACAGCAATGACGTGGAAACCAGAGAGGAGAAGGATGGTCGTCCTAGAACGACCTGGAGAAGGACAGTCGAGAAGGAGAGGAAAGTGATGGGATGGAGCTCGTGGACAGAATCCAGACAAGTTGCAAAAAATAGAGTCCAGTGGAGAGAATGCACTGCAGCCTTATGGACCGGGAGGTCAAAGAGACTAGGTGAGGTGAAGTGCACTAGGTTCTTTCTTTGAGGTAATGTGTATTTTTATGGTCCATTGAGATAACATGTATTTTATTGGGTACTTTGGGTGCTCAGGGTTTAATCAGTATTGGGCAGTGGGCACTCTGAATGCTTGGGGCTTAATCACCATTGGGCGCACTGGGTGCTTGTAATTCAATCATCATGTTCGCACTGGGTGCTTGGGGTTTAATCCTCATGTTCGCACTGGGTGCTTGGGGTTTAATCCTCATGTCCTCATAATTATCAATGAAAATATGTGTATCTATATGTTATCTAACAAATTAAAGTGGGTGTGATTTTTTCGCATACACAAATTATCATAGGCCTACATGTGAAGGGCACTTTTTCACACGTAATGGTGAGGAGTTGTGTGCATATTGATTAGGGTTTTTGCATAAAAATAGACTTTCGTGCAAAATGATTAACCTGAGATTACAGCTTAAACAGGCGGTCTCGTCTCAAAACATGTCGCAATGACGTCAGTAAGCACAGCGGCAGTTCTTACACACGTAATCAAAAATTGACTCGGGCCTACCCTTTTACAATCGTTCAGAGGAGCGTATATGAGGTAAGGAAGGCCTGCATGCGTATGTTTCATCGGGGACATTTATACAAAAAACACACTTTATATAAAACACTTTCCAATCGGGGACAGCCTACCATTCGGGGACATCCCTAGTTGGTTTTCTTCGAGTTTTGGGCTCTCCATGGGTGAAACAATATGCCACCTGAAATATTACGCATTTTATTGCTGTTCCCTTTTAGTAGGTTCTATGCAGGCTGTGTTTCAAAGATGTGCCTTTAGGTGTATTATCAGAGTATGAAATTCTAGCACATATGTCCCCGGTTATGTGATTGAGACTGCATACTGTCCCCAGTTGGGCAAATAAACTCTAACACATTACCTGTTTCCCCGATTGGTATCTTTTCTGTGGTATAGTGGTCCTGGCTAGAGGACATACACATTGGTGTACGATGCAGTTAGTATGTACTATAGAGTACATTCCTGTTTTATGTCATTAAACTGTTAAAAAGAACACGATGAGTAGTAAATAATAAATTAATACAAATGGGTTGTGAAATTGTGATCATTCTCACCCCGTAATTTCCGGGGAACAGAGGTGACATGTCCCCCTCCTTTTTTCTTTTAAATTCAGTACATTTTGAGGGAATTTTGCCATATTCCCCCCACACATTTTTTGGATAAGAGGCCAACCCCCTTCCCTCCCCACCCCACCCCACACACACACTTTTCAAATAAGAATTACGGCCCTAATCTCATCTCATCTAATTCGGTTAAAAATAACGTCCATACGATGTCCCTGATCGGATGATTCAAAACGCATGTCCCCGGTTGGGACTCAAAACAAGTATGGGTGTGTGTGGAGGAAGGGGAAGGGGGAGGGGAGGGGTTCCTGCCTCACGGGAATTACGGCCCTGATTTTTATCATCCAAATCGTTTTTGTGAGATGAATATGTCGAACTGTCAGGCTCTTCCGTTTCTCCCAGCAGATTGACCTGTCGACTGCCTGGGCCATTTACAGGCTGCATAAGCGTATAAACCCGTTTTCCTCAACTTACTACTGCAGATGACCCACGGGAGCAACAAAAATATGTCCCTCTTCTCTAGTTTCGTCCCTTGCCCTGTTTGGATGGCATCCATGGCCCTACCAATTGGATTTGGTCATAATTCAAGAAGGGATTTAACATAATACGTTAAGTTTTTGAAAAGAAGTGTTGGGGAACACTGTTGGCAGGTTGGGGGAAATATTTGCATAATTTATTCAAAAAATGCCTAAACATTCAAAATGCTGTAAAATGATGAAATTTCAACAACATATATTTCTTAGCTACCTGTCCATCTGTCCATGGATCTCGAATTAATTGTTCAAATAAATCCCTAATCAGATTATGGAAAGTTGTAAGGTGCACGCATGGCAGTTAATTCTTGTAAGCTTGCGTGCGCTGACAGGTATATGGAGATGGGGATGTATTGAAGGTTATAACCTTCCCGGCTACCGTACTACGCCGGGTAAAGCCAATGCAACAGTGGGTAGGTGGGCAGCGAACCGATTCGTTTAATCCCTAAAATGGGCTTTCTGACAAAAGATGCACGAAAATTGGAATGAAAGAACAATTAAAGGTGGACTAAGACCCATATGTCAGGGCGTCTTTTTGGTGAATTTTCAAATATTCATTGGACATATTTTATCTCCCAAAGGGATATAATTATCTGATTATATTGATTCTGAAATTCAGAAAGCTACTTCGTATAAAATTGGTGTTAGAGCAGTTTCGTAGTTCTCCACGACGACCAAAAAGCTCAGTTTTGCTGAGTATTTGTGAGAAAATTGTGTCCTTACTTGTCGGTCTAGTGTCCCTTTAACTTATTGAACAAGATTACATGGGGTCACGATGTTTGCATCAATTGTCAACGAAAAGCAAATGCGCGGGAAATTTATAATATTTGTTATTCTGGATTTGACCATGGCACTTCGGAAACGTCTTGGAGCTTGTTGCCTGTCAGGCAGGCGGCCGGGAAAATCAAAATCTTCAGAAACGGTAATTAAACCTTAATGAATTTGTTATTATAGTACATACTCTAAGAAAGAACGATTTACCATGTTTATTCATATTTTTTATTTTTTTATTAAAGAAGTTTGACAAACTATTCCAGTATAATCTTAAGTTATTTTCAAATCATTAAACACCTAATTGTACAGCCTTTAATTTTCCTGGCAGCCTGCATGGCTGCATGGGATGGATTTCATCGCAATATCTTTCATTAGCCCCCTTATGGAAAAAATGGAACTCTCCCCTATTTGAAGTTGGTCCACAAGGTTTTGAATTTTCTAGTTGTCCTATTAAGTCTGAGGTCACAAAATATCGCGCAATTTATGCTAATCAGGTATATTTAAATTTTAACATGCGTGCTGTAAAATGGTCAATTTTGACTTCTGTTGATGTGACTTATTGCTATTTCACATAATTACTTTTTAGTATATATATATATATATATATATATATATATATATATATATATATATATATATATATATATATATATATATATATATATATATATATATATATATATATATATATATATATATATATATATATATAATATATATATATATATATATATATAAATATGTATATATATATATATATATATATATATATATATATATATATATATATATATATATATATATATATATATATATATATATATATATATATATATATATATATATATATATATATATATATATATATATATGTATATATATATATATATATACATTTATATTGAACCATTTAAGCTCATGTTTTTGCTACCTGTCCATATACCTTAAATACCTTAAATTCATTTGTTGTATATATTGAACGATTTAAGCTCATGTTTCTGCTACCTGTCCATATACCATAAATTTATTTGTTGTATATATTGAACCATTTAAGCTCATGTTTTTGCTACCTGTCCATATATATATATATATATATATATATATATATATATATATATATATATATATATATATATATATATATATATATATATATATATATATATATATATATATATATATATATATATATATATATATATATATATATATATATATATATATATATATATATATATATATATATATATATATATATATATATATATATATATATATATATATATATATATATATATATATATATATATATATATATATATATATATATATATATATATATATACATATATATATATATATATACCTTAAATTCTTAATATTATACCTTAAATTCATTTGTTGTAAGTTGATATGTGATGTATGGGCGGGCAGCATAATTTTGTCCTCAGTATTATGTAGGAATAACCCACGTTCGTATTGGAAAACAAAAACAGAGGGCGGGCACTTAAAATGATGTTTATTGATTAATAAAGAACATTTATATCTGAACAAATCACTTCTTAAACCATTTTGAAAATAGCACTTTCATCTTAATTTGTGACATTGACACAAAATTGTTACGTAATTCTATAAGCTGTTATGTAATAGTTATGTAATTCTATAACTTTCTTTCTTAAAGGAGACATCAAGTCTGGCTTTTTCTTCTTTTAATTATAGAAATAATAATTATAAGTCATTAGAAGAAATTTCACATCGTACAACACAAATTAGCATACATTTTCTAAATTATTAAAACATTAAATCTGTCAATATAATATTTACATGGGAGCGTTCATTTTGTCCGTATGCCCTCTAATAAATGATGCCATTCACCCAGTACAGATTAGAGTATTGATGTATTTTTTTTATAATTTATTACAAATTTTCTAACTTGTAAGAAATATTTGTTCCTTTGCATGAGTTGATGAATTTTTATTTGTATATGATAATAATGAGTCAAGCCTTTAGAACTTCATGTCAAAGCATTTGTTGGAAAACAAAATTCAAAGAGAATCATTCTAAACAAATACATATATTCTATAGCACATAGGGCAGATTATGTCATCATTCATAAATGGCATGATTTTAACACAAAATTAGACACAATGGCAATACTTGTTTTTTTCCATCCATGCACCTCTCTCGATCCCAGCTTTCTGACTTTCAGTTTTCGTGTTTCTCTCAATCTCCCCCTGTTTTCTTCCCTTCCTACCTCTAGAATAATCTAACCTCTCCGGCACAATTTGACCTTCGTTGTCGTGGTGCCGTTAAGCCCCCCATCAAAGAAACCAACATAATAGAAGCAAGAAAAAACAAATTTAAAAAAATGGTAAGACAGAATATTTGGAGAAACTATCGTAACTTTAAAAAAAAATTGTCTACATTTCCAAAACAATTGAAGAAAATCTCTTAAAATGTAAAAAAGAAATGTTCTCGGCATTTCCCGAAAATGAGAGAATCGCGAGGCCTTGGGGTACGAACTTAGGGCCCATTGTATCTCTAAAAGGCAAAAATATATATGTATATATTTTTAGTAAAAGTGACCGGGGTTTTTTGCCGATTTCTCTGCTTTTGTGGCTATGTTTTTTGTTTTTTTATGGATGTTTTACTTTTTGGTCGCCAAAAGAAATAATCAGGTACTGTATATATTTGGGTGCCCACTGAACCCGGGCTCCAGTGCACCCCTATTCCCACTATCCTCCCGGCGGCATCCTGTTCCTGAAGGCTGTAGAGGTTTTCTCCTTTTCTTCAAATTAGCACTTGGTGAAACATTGTATTTACTTCCAAGGGTCAATCAAACTTTGAGGATATTTTAACATATTCAAAATCTTAAATATAAAATATTAAAAAAATGTAAAGATTTTTTTGTATTTCGTTTCTTAAATTTCAGTCTTTGAAAATATGCGATTGTCTTCTAGACGTGGGTGAAAAAAACTATAAAAAAAAACTTAACAGAATCACCTATTCAAATAATTGTGGTGCATAATAAAATTAGAAAAACACGTTTCTAATAAGAAAATAGTCAGTATGCCTATTCATATATCAAACCGATTTGCATATTGATTTGCACATTTACACGACAAAAAGCAAAAAGCTGCAAAATGGTTAATTTGTAACCGAGCTTGACGGACAAAAGCTTAGGAATTTAAGCTATTTTCATAATTTGTACTGGATTTTAAATGCCTACATGGACATATAGCAATTTCTATTTTCTATTTTGTTCTATATTTTATCACGTAATTCTAACTCAACTGGACTCCATTTTATCGGGCAGCGGCGTCGTTGCGTTTCACGCGTCTTCACGCAGCACATCACCCGTATACAACAAACACACTACATGCTAACCTACCAGTACCAGTTCAGCGAATTTTACTGATTGCAGTTTTTTGCTCGCTTCCGATTTTTCTTGATATTTTCCTTAAGTAATTTATATTTTTACACGGTATACTTTTAAGTTAAGGTCATCTGATTGTTCGTTACACTCAGACAAAGCCTATACCAGATATAAAGTGCTCGCTACAAATTTTAGTGTGTAGTTGAAAGCCCGGGTTGAAAGCCGTTGCGTCGTACAGCAGAAACCCACTTCGAACGTCGATTAGGATCAGATGGAAATCGAGAAAATGTCTTTTTATTTCCAGCACACATCTATTAGTGCAACCAACCGGCCAACGGCACAGCAGGATTCCAGCATAATTACCTTGTAAAAATTATCTTATATTTAATAACAACATGCAAACGTATGTAAGTCTTATAAAAATGTAACTTACAGCAGACGACAGTGGTCTTGGGAAGTTTTCTTCATTTTTCGTAAAATGTCGTTCGTTTTCGTGAAATTTCCCTCTTGTTCGTGAAATTTCCATCATTTTCGGTATGTTTTCTTCAATTTTCGGCATTTGTTGGAAAGTTTTTCTTCAATTTTGGGGAAATTTCCTTCATTTTCTGAAATTGTTCTTTAATATTTGGAAAACTAATTTCTTCACAAATTCGGGAAAATTTACCAAAACAGCGCTTCCGGAGGTTTTGGCTCCTGGACCCCTTTTACGGTTTTGACGGTTCGGTTCCTATATTTTAAACACTGATTTTAAGCAATTTTCTAAAATGTTCATGCCAATTTACTTCTATGTGCTCAATGTTTTACTGTTATGAGCTTTTTTCCGGAAGGAAGGGGAAGATGGGGCGCCAAAATTCCATTTCCCCTAGTAAAACATGACCCACCACGCCACTACAAAAGTATGTTTTTGTGAACAAAATATAGAGCATAGAGAAGAGGGGCAGTGTGGATCACCTCCTGAAAAATAGGTACCTGTGTATTTTTTTATTGTCAAAACGTGTAACATTTTCTGCAATCCTTTCGTCTATATGGCACAGTAAAAGTATATGAGAAGTAGGGTGCATTATGGGAACATGCATCAAATTGAGTGAAAATTGAATTCAAAATCTTTAAATTTAAAGATGTGAGCCCTTCAGATTACTCCCCGACTGTTTTGGTAGGCCTCTACCTGCCCACAAAAATACAAGTATTGATTTAAGATCAACCATGAAAATAGCAAAAAAAAAAAAAAAAGTAACATACTCGGTTAAAAAAGCGACCATTTTACTGCTGCATTTCAAATTTTCAGGACTTATTATGATAAATTACGCAAATTTTATAGAAATTGTGACATAGTAACAAGTTAACTTATTGTTTTCGAATCCTCCAACGTTTTGAATCTCCATTATACCCCCTTATTTAAATTTAGCAGAAGAAAAAAGTCTCTTTGAAAAGAGATATTTAGTGTATATAAAGTGTTTATATCTATCTATCTATCTATCTATCTATCTATCTATCTATCTATCTATCTATCTATCTATCTATCTATCTATCTATCTATCTATCTATCTATCTATACATATATATATAACAAAACTTTTGCATATCTTTTAATTAGCCACATTTCGGAAACAATGGGTGCTTTTGACATATCTAAAGACAATTATGCAGTGGCGTAGGTAGATATTTGAAATTAAGGGGGAGGGCTTGATTTTTGTCTTAATAGACCAACAAAAATGTACAGGTCTCTCATCACTATTTGTAAAGAGGGGGAGGGGGTGTGACTCCAGAAAATGCAAGAAATTTCACGAAAATTGAAGAAAAATTTCACGAAAATTAAGAAAATTTCACGACAAATGAAGGAAATTTTAAGAAAATTGATGAAAATTTTCCAAAAAAAAGACAAATTTCCCAAAAATGAAGGAAATTTTACAATAATTGAAGAATCAGAATTGATGCAAAATTCCCAAACATGAAGAAAAATTATCGAAAATAAAGGACATCTTACGTATAAGTTGAAACAATTTTTACGAAATTTGGGAGCAATGATGAAAAATTCCTGAAAATAAAGAAAATTTCCCCAAAATGAAGATAATTTTCCCAAACATGAAGGAAATTTTTCAGAAATTTTAAGCAAATTTCACGAGAATTTAGGTAAATTTCCTCAAAATGAAAAAGATATCCTGAAAATGAAGGAAATTTTCCGAAAATTGAAAATAAATTCTCGAAAATGAAGAAAACGTTTCGAAAATTGAAGGAGGTTTCTTGAAAATTGAAGATTCCGGAAGAAAATGCCATGGAATCTGAATCTGATTTTACAAAATTAATTCGTTAGACCGTTATTATTTGAAGAGGAAGGGGGTTTAACCCCTGGTCCCGGTTCCTACGCCACTGTTCTGTTCAATATTTTAGGAGCTTTGTGGTGAATATAACATCTTTATCTATCCATATACAATTAAATAAGGTATTTGTTCTATAACACATCATGTTAAAATGTAGATCCCGACATGCTATTCTTCAAAATGTGCATGTGGGTCATAGGTGGGATGACATGTGGATTATAATGTTGGGTGGCATGTGGGTCATAAGTGGGATGACATGTGGATCATAATGTTGGGTGGCATGTGGGTCATAGGTGGGATGACATGTGGATCATAATACTGAGTGGCATGTGGGTCATAGGTGGAATAACATGTGGATCATATTGTTGGGTGGCATGTGGGATGACATGTGGATCATAATGTTGGGTGGCATGTGGGTCATAGGTGGGATAACATGTGGATCATAATGTTGGGTGGCATGTGGGTCATAGGTGGAATGACATGTGGATCATAATGTTGGGTGGCATGTGGGTCATAGGTGGGATGACATGTGGATCATAATGTTGGGTGGCATGTGGATCATAGGTGGGGTGGCATGATAATGGATACAGGGTTGGATTGCGCATACGAAAGATGTTGGAGTATAACGTGGGACAGGGTGGGAGGGAATAGTGGGTGTAATGGCAAAGGTGCTGGCTGTCGTAGGGGAATAGTTTTGGGGTGGCGTGTGACACAAAGGTGGTATGACTTATGGTGCATAGTATGGAATAGCATATGAGGCATAAGTAGAGATGGTAGACACATGGGACATAGGTTAAAATGCTATGTGAAGCATACTGGCACGATGGTTATATGTTGGGCATATAGAAAATATTGGATAGAGGTTGGGATTGGTTAAAAGAGAAAGGGTGGGATATTATGTGGAACATGAGGTGGGTTGGCATAAGAGACGTAGGGTGTTATAAACGGGAGGTGTCGCGACCTGAGGTGTCGCGACCTGAGGCGTCGCGACCTGAGGCGTCGCGACCGGAGGCATCGCGACCGGAGGCGTCGCGACCGGAGGCGTCGCGACCGGAGGCGTCGCGACCGGAGGCGTCGCGACCGGAGGCGTCGCGACCGGAGGCGTCGCGACCGGAGGCGTCGCGACCGGAGGCGTCGCGACCGGAGGCGTCGCGACCGGAGGCGTCGCGACCGGAGGCGTCGCGACCGGAGGCGTCGCGACCGGAGGCGTCGCGCCCGGGGCGTCGCGCCCGGAGGCGTCGCGCCCGGAGGCGCGTCGCGCCCGTAGGCGTCGCGCCCGTAGGCGTCGCGCCCGTAGGCGTCGCGCCCGTAGGCGTCGCGCCCGTAGGCGTCGCGATCAATGGCGTCGCGTCAAGAGGCGTCGCGTCAGGAGGCGTCGCGTCCGGAGGAGTCGCGCCCGGAGGCGTCGCGACCGGAGGCGTCGCGCCCGGCGCCCGGAGGCGTCGCGCCCGGAGGCGTCGCGCCCGGAGGCGTCGCGCCCGGAGGCGTCGCGCCCGGAGGCGTAGCGCCCGGCGACGTCGCGATCAAAGGCGTCTCGTCAAGAGGCGTCGCGTCCGGAGGCGTTGCGTCGGAGGAGTCGCGACCGGAGGCGTCGCGACCGGGGCGTCGCGACCGGAGGCGTCGCGACCGGAGGCGTCGCGACCGGCGATCAGGCGTCGCGACCGGAAATTGAAGTTTTCTTCAATTTTGGGGAAATTTCCTTCATTTTCTGAAATTGTTCTTTAATATTTGGAAAACTAATTTCTTCACAAATTCAGGGAAAATTTACCAAAACAGCGCTTCCGGAGGTTTTGGCTCCTGGACCCCTTTTAGGGTTTTGACGGTTCGGTTCCTATATTTTAAACACTGATTTTAAGCAATTTTCTAAAATGTTCATGCCAATTTACTTCTATGTGCTCAATGTTTTACTGTTATGAGCTTTTTTCCGGAAGGAAGGGGAAGATGGGGCGCCAAAAATCCATTTCCCCTAGTAAAACATGACCCACCACGCCACTACAAAAGTATGTTTTTGTGAACAAAATATAGAGCATAGAGAAGAGGGGCAGTGTGGATCACCTCCTGAAAAATAGGTACCTGTGTATTTTTTATTGTCAAAACGTGTAACATTTTCTGCAATCCTTTCGTCTATATGGCACAGTAAAAGTATATGAGAAGTAGGGTGCATTATGGGAACATGCATCAAATTGAGTGAAAATTGAATTCAAAATCTTTAAATTTAAAGATGTGAGCCCTTCAGATTACTCCCCGACTGTTTCGGTAGGCCTCTACCTGCCCACAAAAATACAAGTATTGATTTAAGATCAACCATGAAAATAGCACAAAAAAAAAAAAAAAGTAACATACTCGGTTAAAAAAGCGACCATTTTACTGCTGCATTTCAAATTTTCAGGACTTATTATGATAAATTACGCAAATTTTATAGAAATTGTGACATGATAGTAACAAGTTAACTTATTGTTTTCGAATCCTCCAACGTTTTGAATCTCCATTATACCCCCCTTATTTAAATTTAGCAGAAGAAAAAAGTCTCTTTGAAAAGAGATATTTAGTGTATATAAAGTGTTTATATCTATCTATCTATCTATCTATCTATCTATCTATCTATCTATCTATCTATCTATCTATCTATCTATCTATCTATCTATCTATCTATCTATCTATCTATCTATCTATCTATCTATCTATCTATCTATCTATCTATCTATCTATCTATCTATCTATCTATCTATCTATCTATCTATCTATACATATATATATAACAAAACTTTTGCATATCTTTTAATTAGCCACATTTCGGAAACAATGGGTGCTTTTGACATATCTAAAGACAATTATGCAGTGGCGTAGGTAGATATTTGAAATTAAGGGGGGGGGGGGGAGGGCTTGATTTTTGTCTTAATAGACCAACAAAAATGTACAGGTCTCTCATCACTATTTGTAAAGAGGGGGGAGGGGGGGGTGTGACTCCAGAAAATGCAAGAAATTTCACGAAAATTGAAGAAAAATTTCACGAAAATTAAGAAAATTTCACGACAAATGAAGGAAATTTTAAGAAAATTGATGAAAATTTTCCAAAAAAGAAGACAAATTTCCCAAAAATGAAGGAAATTTTACAATAATTGAAGAATCAGAATTGATGCAAAATTCCCAAACATGAAGAAAAATTATCGAAAATAAAGGACATCTTACGTATAAGTTGAAACAATTTTTACGAAATTTGGGAGCAATGATGAAAAATTCCTGAAAATAAAGAAAATTTCCCCAAAATGAAGATAATTTTCCCAAACATGAAGGAAATTTTTTCAGAAATTTTAAGCAAATTTCACGAGAATTTAGGTAAATTTCCTCAAAATGAAAAAGATATCCTGAAAATGAAGGAAATTTTCCGAAAATTGAAAATAAATTCTCGAAAATGAAGAAAACGTTTCGAAAATTGAAGGAGGTTTCTTGAAAATTGAAGATTCCGGAAGAAAATGCCATGGAATCTGAATCTGATTTTACAAAATTAATTCGTTAGACCGTTATTATTTGAAGAGGAAGGGGGTTTAACCCCTGGTCCCGGTTCCTACGCCACTGTTCTGTTCAATATTTTAGGAGCTTTGTGGTGAATATAACATCTTTATCTATCCATATACAATTAAATAAGGTATTTGTTCTATAACACATCATGTTAAAATGTAGATCCCGACATGCTATTCTTCAAAATGTGCATGTGGGTCATAGGTGGGATGACATGTGGATTATAATGTTGGGTGGCATGTGGGTCATAAGTGGGATGACATGTGGATCATAATGTTGGGTGGCATGTGGGTCATAGGTGGGATGACATGTGGATCATAATACTGAGTGGCATGTGGGTCATAGGTGGAATAACATGTGGATCATATTGTTGGGTGGCATGTGGGATGACATGTGGATCATAATGTTGGGTGGCATGTGGGTCATAGGTGGGATAACATGTGGATCATAATGTTGGGTGGCATGTGGGTCATAGGTGGAATGACATGTGGATCATAATGTTGGGTGGCATGTGGGTCATAGGTGGGATGACATGTGGATCATAATGTTGGGTGGCATGTGGATCATAGGTGGGGTGGCATGATAATGGATACAGGGTTGGATTGCGCATACGAAAAATGTTGGAGTATAACGTGGGACAGGGTGGGAGGAATAGTGGGTGTAATGGCAAACGTGCTGGCTGTCGTAGGGGAATAGTTTTGGGGTGGCGTGTGACACAAAGGTGGTATGACTTATGGTGCATAGTATGGAATAGCATATGAGGCATAAGTAGAGATGGTAGACACATGGGACATAGGTTAAAATGCTATGTGAAGCATACTGGCACGATGGTTATATGTTGGGCATATAGAAAATATTGGATAGAGGTTGGGATTGGTTAAAAGAGAAAGGGTGGGATATTATGTGGAACATGAGGTGGGTTGGCATAAGAGACGTAGGGTGTTATAAACGGGAGGTGTCGCGACCTGAGGCGTCGCGACCTGAGGCGTCGCGACCTGAGGCGTCGCGACCTGAGGCGTCGAGGCGTCGCGACCTGAGGCGTCGCGACCTGGGCGTCGCGACCTGAGGCGTCGCGACCTGGAGGCGTCGCGACCTGAGGCGTCGCGACCGGAGGCGTCGCGACCGGAGGCGTCGCGACCGGAGGCGTCGCGACCGGAGGCGTCGCGACCGGAGGCGTCGCGACCGGAGGCGTCGCGACCGGAGGCGTCGCGACCGGCGTCGCGACCGGAGGCGTCGCGACCGGAGGCGTCGCGCCCGGAGGCGTCGCGCCCGGAGGCGTCGCGACCGGAGGCGTCGCGCCCGTAGGCGTCGCGCCCGGAGGCGTCGGGCCCGGAGGCGTCGCGACCGGAGGCGTCGCGACCGAAGGCGTCGCGACCGAAGGCGTCCCGACCGGAAGCGTCGCGACCGGAGGCGTCGCGACCGGAGGCGTCGCGACCGGAGGCGTCGCGACCGAAGGCGTCGCGACCGGAAGCGTCGCGACCGGAGGCGTCGCGACCGGAGGCGTCGCGACCGGAGGCGTCGCGCCCGGAGGCGTCGCGTCCGGAGGAGTCGCGCCCGGAGGCGTCGCGACCGGAGGCGTCGCGCCCGGAGGCGTCGCGCCCGGAGGCGTCGCGCCCGGAGGCGTCGCGCCCGGAGGCGTCGCGATCAAAGGCGTCTCGTCAAGAGGCGTCGCGTCCGGAGGCGTCGCGTCCGGAGGCGTCGCGACCGGAGGCGTCGCGACCGGAGGCGTCGCGACCGGAGGCGTCGCGACCGGAGGCGTCGCGACCGGAGGCGTCGCGACCGGAGGCGTCGCGACCGGAGGCGTCGCGACCGGAGGCGTCGCGACCGGAGGCGTCGCGACCGGAGGCGTCGCGACCGGAGGCGTCGCGACCGGAGGCGTCGCGCCCGGAGGCGTCGCGACCTGAGGCGTCGCGCCCGGAGGCGTCGCGCCCGTAGGCGTCGCGACCGAAGGCGTCGCGACCGGAGGCGTCGCGACCGGAGGCGTCGCGACCGGAGGCGTCGCGACCGGAGGCGTCGCGACCAGAGGCGTCGCGCCCGGAGGCGTCGCGACCGGAGGCGTCGCGACCGGAGGCGTCGCGACCGGAGGCGTCGCGACCGGAGGCGTCGCGACCGGAGGCGTCGCGACCGGAGGCGTCGCGACCGGAGGCGTCGCGACCGGAGGCGTCGCGACCGGAGGCGTCGCGACCGGAGGCGTCGCGACCGGAGGCGTCGCGACCGGAGGCGTCGCGACCGGAGGCGTCGCGACCGGAGGCGTCGCGACCGGAGGCGTCGCGACCGGAGGCGTCGCGACCGGAGGCGTCGCGACCGGAGGCGTCGCGACCGGAGGCGTCGCGACCGGAGGCGTCGCGCCCGGAGGCGTCGCGCCCGGAGGCGTCGCGCCCGTAGGCGTCGCGCCCGTAGGCGTCGCGCCCGTAGGCGTCGCGATCAATGGCGTCGCGTCAAGAGGCGTCGCGTCAGGAGGCGTCGCGTCCGGAGGAGTCGCGCCCGGAGGCGTCGCGCCCGGAGGCGTCGCGCCCGGAGGCGTAGCGCCCGGCGGCGTCGCGATCAAAGGCGTCTCGTCAAGAGGCGTCGCGTCCGGAGGCGTCGCGACCGGAGGCGTCGCGACCGGAGGCGTCGCGACCGGAAATTGAAGTTTTTCTTCAATTTTGGGGAAATTTCCTTCATTTTCTGAAATTGTTCTTTAATATTTGGAAAACTAATTTCTTCACAAATTCGGGAAAATTTACCAAAACAGCGCTTCCGGAGGTTTTGGCTCCTGGACCCCTTTTAGGGTTTTGACGGTTCGGTTCCTATATTTTAAACACTGATTTTAAGCAATTTTCTAAAATGTTCATGCCAATTTACTTCTATGTGCTCAATGTTTTACTGTTATGAGCTTTTTTTCCGGAAGGAAGGGGAAGATGGGGCGCCAAAATTCCATTTCCCCTAGTAAAACATGACCCACCACGCCACTACAAAAGTATGTTTTTGTGAACAAAATATAGAGCATAGAGAAGAGGGGCAGTGTGGATCACCTCCTGAAAAATAGGTACCTGTGTATTTTTTTATTGTCAAAACGTGTAACATTTTCTGCAATCCTTTCGTCTATATGGCACAGTAAAAGTATATGAGAAGTAGGGTGCATTATGGGAACATGCATCAAATTGAGTGAAAATTGAATTCAAAATCTTTAAATTTAAAGATGTGAGCCCTTCAGATTACTCCCCGACTGTTTCGGTAGGCCTCTACCTGCCCACAAAAATACAAGTATTGATTTAAGATCAACCATGAAAATAGCACAAAAAAAAAAAAAAGTAACATACTCGGTTAAAAAAAGCGACCATTTTACTGCTGCATTTCAAATTTTCAGGACTTATTATGATAAATTACGCAAATTTTATAGAAATTGTGACATGATAGTAACAAGTTAACTTATTGTTTTCGAATCCTCCAACGTTTTGAATCTCCATTATACCCCCTTATTTAAATTTAGCAGAAGAAAAAGTCTCTTTGAAAAGAGATATTTAGTGTATATAAAGTGTTTATATCTATCTATCTATCTATCTATCTATCTATCTATCTATCTATCTATCTATCTATCTATCTATCTATCTATCTATCTATCTATCTATCTATCTATCTATCTATCTATCTATACATATATATATAACAAAACTTTTGCATATCTTTTAATTAGCCACATTTCGAAACAATGGGTGCTTTTGACATATCTAAAGACAATTATGCAGTGGCGTAGGTAGATATTTGAAATTAAGGGGGAGGGCTTGATTTTTGTCTTAATAGACCAACAAAAATGTACAGGTCTCTCATCACTATTTGTAAAGAGGGGGAGGGGGTGACTCAGAAAATGCAAGAAATTTCACGAAAATTGAAGAAAAATTTCACGAAAATTAAGAAAATTTCACGACAAATGAAGGAAATTTTAAGAAAATTGATGAAAATTTTCCAAAAAAGAAGACAAATTTCCCAAAATGAAGGAAATTTTACAATAATTGAAGAATCAGAATTGATGCAAAATTCCCAAACATGAAGAAAAATTATCGAAAATAAAGGACATCTTACGTATAAGTTGAAACAATTTTTACGAAATTTGGGAGCAATGATGAAAAATTCCTGAAAATAAAGAAAATTTCCCCAAAATGAAGATAATTTTCCCAAACATGAAGGAAATTTTTTCAGAAATTTTAAGCAAATTTCACGAGAATTTAGGTAAATTTCCTCAAAATGAAAAAGATATCCCGAAAATGAAGGAAATTTTCCGAAAATTGAAAATAAATTCTCGAAAATGAAGAAAACGTTTCGAAAATTGAAGGAGGTTTCTTGAAAATTGAAGATTCCGGAAGAAAATGCCATGGAATCTGAATCTGATTTTACAAAATTAATTCGTTAGACCGTTATTATTTGAAGAGGAAGGGGGTTTAACCCCTGGTCCCGGTTCCTACGCCACTGTTCTGTTCAATATTTTAGGAGCTTTGTGGTGAATATAACATCTTTATCTATCCATATACAATTAAATAAGGTATTTGTTCTATAACACATCATGTTAAAATGTAGATCCCGACATGCTATTCTTCAAAATGTGCATGTGGGTCATAGGTGGATGACATGTGGATTATAATGTTGGGTGGCATGTGGGTCATAAGTGGGATGACATGTGGATCATAATGTTGGGTGGCATGTGGGTCATAGGTGGGATGACATGTGGATCATAATACTGAGTGGCATGTGGGTCATAGGTGGAATAACATGTGGATCATATTGTTGGGTGGCATGTGGGATGACATGTGGATCATAATGTTGGGTGGCATGTGGGTCATAGGTGGGATAACATGTGGATCATAATGTTGGGTGGCATGTGGGTCATAGGTGGAATGACATGTGGATCATAATGTTGGGTGGCATGTGGGTCATAGGTGGGATGACATGTGGATCATAATGTTGGGTGGCATGTGGATCATAGGTGGGGTGGCATGATAATGGATACAGGGTTGGATTGCGCATACGAAAGATGTTGGAGTATAACGTGGGACAGGGTGGGAGGGAATAGTGGGTGTAATGGCAAACGTGCTGGCTGTCGTAGGGGAATAGTTTTGGGGTGGCGTGTGACACAAAGGTGGTATGACTTATGGTGCATAGTATGGAATAGCATATGAGGCATAAGTAGAGATGGTAGACACATGGGACATAGGTTAAAATGCTATGTGAAGCATACTGGCACGATGGTTATATGTTGGGCATATAGAAAATATTGGATAGAGGTTGGGATTGGTTAAAAGAGAAAGGGTGGGATATTATGTGGAACATGAGGTGGGTTGGCATAAGAGACGTAGGGTGTTATAAACGGGAGGTGTCGCGACCTGAGGCGTCGCGACCTGAGGCGTCGCGACCTGAGGCGTCGCGACCGGAGGCGTCGCGACCGGAGGCGTCGCGACCGGAGGCGTCGCGACCGGAGGCGTCGCGCCCGGAGGCGTCGCGCCCGGAGGCGTCGCGACCGGAGGCGTCGCGCCCGGAGGCGTCGCGACCGGAGGCGTCGCGACCGAAGGCGTCGCGACCGAAGGCGTCCCGACCGGAAGCGTCGCGACCGGAGGCGTCGCGACCGGAGGCGTCGCGACCGGAGGCGTCGCGACCGGAGGCGTCGCGACCGGAAGCGTCGCGACCGGAGGCGTCGCGACCGGAGGCGTCGCGACCGGAGGCGTCGCGCCCGGAGGCGTCGCGTCCGGAGGCGTCGCGCGGAGGAGTCGTCGCGCCCGGAGGCGTCGCGTCGCGCCCGGAGGCGTCGCGCCCGGAGGCGTCGCGCCCGGAGGCGTCGCGCCCGGAGGCGTCGCGCCCGGAGGCGTCGCGCCCGGAGGCGTCGCGCCCGGAGGCGTCGCGATCAAAGGCGTCTCGTCAAGAGGCGTCGCGTCCGGAGGCGTCGCGTCCGGAGGCGTCGCGACCGGACCGGAGGCGTCGCGACCGGAGGCGTCGCGACCGGACCGGAGGCGTCGCGACCGGAGGCGTCGCGACCGGAGGCGTCGCGACCGGAGGCGTCGCGACCGGAGGCGTCGCGACCGGAGGCGTCGCGACCGGAGGCGTCGCGACCGGAGGCGTCGCGCCCGGAGGCGTCGCGACCTGAGGCGTCGCGCCCGGAGGCGTCGCGCCCGGCGTCGGCGTCGCGCCCGGAGGCGTCGCGACCGGGCGTCGCGCCGGAGGCGTCGCGCCCGGAGGCGTCGCGACCGGAGGCGTCGCGCCCGGAGGCGTCGCGACCGGAGGCGTCGCGACCGGAGGCGTCGCGACCGGAGGCGTCGCGACCGGAGGCGTCGCGACCGGAGGCGTCGCGACCGGAGGCGTCGCGACCGGAGGCGTCGCGACCGGAGGCGTCGCGACCGGAGGCGTCGCGACCGGAGGCGTCGCGACGGCGTCGCGACCGGAGGCGTCGCGACCGGAGGCGTCGCGACGGACGTCGCGACCGGAGGCGTCGCGACGAGGCGTCGCGACCGGAGGCGTCGCGACCGGAGGCGTCGCGACCGGCGTCGCGACCGGCGTCGCGACCGGAGGTGTCGCGACCGGAGGTGTCGCGACCGGAGGCGTCGCGACCGGAGGCGTCGCGACCGGAGGCGTCGCGACCGGAGGCGTCGCGACCGGAAGCGTCGCGACCGGAGGCGTCGCGCCCGGAGGCGTCGCGACCGGAGGCGTCGCGCCCGGAGGCGTCGCGCCCGGAGGCGTCGCGTCCGCGCCCGGAGGCGTCGCGACCGGAGGCGTCGCGCCCGGAGGCGTCGCGCCCGGAGGCGTCGCGATCAAAGGCGTCTCGTCAAGAGGCGTCGCGTCCGGAGGCGTCGCGTCGGAGGCGTCGCGTCCGGAGGCGTCGCGACGTCGCGACCGGAGGCGTCGCGACCGGAGGCGTCGCGACCGGAGGCGTCGCGACCGGAGGCGTCGCGACCGGAGGCGTCGCGACCGGAGGCGTCGCGACCGGAGGCGTCGCGACCGGAGGCGTCGCGACCGGAGGCGTCGCGACCGGAGGCGTCGCGACCGAAGGCGTCGCGACCGGAGGCGTCGCGACCGGAGGCGTCGCGACCGGAGGCGTCGCGCCTGGAGGCGTCGCGACCTGAGGCGTCGCGCCCGGAGGCGTCGCGCCCGTAGGCGTCGCGCCCGGAGGCGTCGCGACCGGAGGCGTCGCGTCCGGAGGCGTCGCGACTGGAGGCGTCGCGACCGGACTGGCGTCGCGACCGGAGGCGTCGCGACCGAAGGCGTCGCGACCTGAGGCGTCGCGCCCGGAGGCGTCGCGCCCGGAGGCGTCGCGCCCGGAGGCGTAGCGACCGGAGGCGTCGCGCCCGGAGGCGTCGCGACCGGAGGCGTCGCGACCGGAGGCGTCGCGACCGGAGGCGTCGCGACCGGAGGCGTCGCGCCCGGAGGCGTAGCGCCCGGCGGCGTCGCGATCAAAGGCGTCTCGTCAAGAGGCGTCGCGTCCGGAGGCGTCGCGACCGGAGGCGTCGCGACCGGAGGCGTCGCGACCGGAAATTGAAGTTTTTCTTCAATTTTGGGGAAATTTCCTTCATTTTCTGAAATTGTTCTTTAATATTTGGAAAACTAATTTCTTCACAAATTCGGGAAAATTTACCAAAACAGCGCTTCCGGAGGTTTTGGCTCCTGGACCCCTTTTAGGGTTTTGACGGTTCAGTTCCTATATTTTAAACACTGATTTTAAGCAATTTTCTAAAATGTTCATGCCAATTTACTTCTATGTGCTCAATGTTTTACTGTTATGAGCTTTTTTTTCCGGAAGGAAGGGGAAGATGGGGCGCCAAAATTCCCTTTCCCCTAGTAAAACATGACCCACCACGCCACTACAAAAGTATGTTTTTGTGAACAAAATATAGAGCATAGAGAAGAGGGGCAGTGTGGATCACCTCCTGAAAAATAGGTACCTGTGTATTTTTTTATTGTCAAAACGTGTAACATTTTCTGCAATCCTTTCGTCTATATGGCACAGTAAAAGTATATGAGAAGTAGGGTGCATTATGGGAACATGCATCAAATTGAGTGAAAATTGAATTCAAAATCTTTAAATTTAAAGATGTGAGCCCTTCAGATTACTCCCCGACTGTTTCGGTAGGCCTCTACCTGCCCACAAAAATACAAGTATTGATTTAAGATCAACCATGAAAATAGCACAAAAAAAAAAAAAAGTAACATACTCGGTTAAAAAAGCGACCATTTTACTGCTGCATTTCAAATTTTCAGGACTTATTATGATAAATTACGCAAATTTTATAGAAATTGTGACATGATAGTAACAAGTTAACTTATTGTTTTCGAATCCTCCAACGTTTTGAATCTCCATTATACCCCCCTTATTTAAATTTAGCAGAAGAAAAAAAGTCTCTTTGAAAAGAGATATTTAGTGTATATAAAGTGTTTATATCTATCTATCTATCTATCTATCTATCTATCTATCTATCTATCTATCTATCTATCTATCTATCTATCTATCTATCTATCTATCTATCTATCTATCTATCTATACATATATATATAACAAAACTTTTGCATATCTTTTAATTAGCCACATTTCGGAAACAATGGGTGCTTTTGACATATCTAAAGACAATTATGCAGTGGCGTAGGTAGATATTTGAAATTAAGGGGGAGGGCTTGATTTTTGTCTTAATAGACCAACAAAATGTACAGGTCTCTCATCACTATTTGTAAAGAGGGGAGGGGGTGTGACTCAGAAAATGCAAGAAATTTCACGAAAATTGAAGAAAAATTTCACGAAAATTAAGAAAATTTCACGACAAATGAAGGAAATTTTAAGAAAATTGATGAAAATTTTCCAAAAAAGAAGACAAATTTCCCAAAAATGAAGGAAATTTTACAATAATTGAAGAATCAGAATTGATGCAAAATTCCCAAACATGAAGAAAAATTATCGAAAATAAAGGACATCTTACGTATAAGTTGAAACAATTTTTACGAAATTTGGGAGCAATGATGAAAAATTCCTGAAAATAAAGAAAATTTCCCCAAAATGAAGATAATTTTCCCAAACATGAAGGAAATTTTTTCAGAAATTTTAAGCAAATTTCACGAGAATTTAGGTAAATTTCCTCAAAATGAAAAAGATATCCCGAAAATGAAGGAAATTTTCCGAAAATTGAAAATAAATTCTCGAAAATGAAGAAAACGTTTCGAAAATTGAAGGAGGTTTCTTGAAAATTGAAGATTCCGGAAGAAAATGCCATGGAATCTGAATCTGATTTTACAAAATTAATTCGTTAGACCGTTATTATTTGAAGAGGAAGGGGGGGTTTAACCCCTGGTCCCGGTTCCTACGCCACTGTTCTGTTCAATATTTTAGGAGCTTTGTGGTGAATATAACATCTTTATCTATCCATATACAATTAAATAAGGTATTTGTTCTATAACACATCATGTTAAAATGTAGATCCCGACATGCTATTCTTCAAAATGTGCATGTGGGTCATAGGTGGGATGACATGTGGATTATAATGTTGGGTGGCATGTGGGTCATAAGTGGGATGACATGTGGATCATAATGTTGGGTGGCATGTGGGTCATAGGTGGGATGACATGTGGATCATAATACTGAGTGGCATGTGGGTCATAGGTGGAATAACATGTGGATCATATTGTTGGGTGGCATGTGGGATGACATGTGGATCATAATGTTGGGTGGCATGTGGGTCATAGGTGGGATAACATGTGGATCATAATGTTGGGTGGCATGTGGGTCATAGGTGGAATGACATGTGGATCATAATGTTGGGTGGCATGTGGGTCATAGGTGGGATGACATGTGGATCATAATGTTGGGTGGCATGTGGATCATAGGTGGGGTGGCATGATAATGGATACAGGGTTGGATTGCGCATACGAAAAATGTTGGAGTATAACGTGGGACAGGGTGGGAGGAATAGTGGGTGTAATGGCAAACGTGCTGGCTGTCGTAGGGGAATAGTTTTGGGGTGGCGTGTGACACAAAGGTGGTATGACTTATGGTGCATAGTATGGAATAGCATATGAGGCATAAGTAGAGATGGTAGACACATGGGACATAGGTTAAAATGCTATGTGAAGCATACTGGCACGATGGTTATATGTTGGGCATATAGAAAATATTGGATAGAGGTTGGGATTGGTTAAAAGAGAAAGGGTGGGATATTATGTGGAACATGAGGTGGGTTGGCATAAGAGACGTAGGGTGTTATAAACGGGAGGCGTCGCGACCTGAGGCGTCGCGACCTGAGGCGTCGCGACCTGAGGCGTCGCGACCTGAGGCGTCGCGACCTGAGGCGTCGCGACCTGAGGCGTCGCGACCTGAGGCGTCGCGACCTGAGGCGTCGCGACCTGAGGCGTCGCGACCTGAGGCGTCGCGACCTGAGGCGTCGCGACCGGAGGCGTCGCGACCGGAGGCGTCGCGACCGGAGGCGTCGCGACCGGAGGCGTCGCGACCGGAGGCGTCGCGACCGGAGGCGTCGCGACCGGAGGCGTCGCGACCGGAGGCGTCGCGACCGGAGGCGTCGCGCCCGGAGGCGTCGCGCCCGAAGGCGTCGCGACCGGAGGCGTCGCGCCCGTAGGCGTCGCGCCCGGAGGCGTCGGGCCCGGAGGCGTCGCGACCGGAGGCGTCGCGACCGAAGGCGTCGCGACCGAAGGCGTCCCGACCGGAAGCGTCGCGACCGGAGGCGTCGCGACCGGAGGCGTCGCGACCGGAGGCGTCGCGACCGAAGGCGTCGCGACCGGAAGCGTCGCGACCGGAGGCGTCGCGACCGGAGGCGTCGCGACCGGAGGCGTCGCGCCCGGAGGCGTCGCGTCCGGAGGAGTCGCGCCGGAGGCGTCGCGACCGGAGGCGTCGCGCCGGAGGCGGCGCCCGGAGGCGTCGCGCCCGGAGGCGTCGCGCCCGGAGGCGTCGCGCCCGGAGGCGTCGCGATCAAAGGCGTCTCGTCAAGAGGCGTCGCGTCCGGAGGCGTCGCGTCCGGAGGCGTCGCGACCGGAGGCGTCGCGACCGGAGGCGTCGCGACCGGAGGCGTCGCGACCGGAGGCGTCGCGACCGGAGGCGTCGCGACCGGAGGCGTCGCGACCGGAGGCGTCGCGACCGGAGGCGTCGCGACCGGAGGCGTCGCGACCGGAGGCGTCGCGACCGGAGGCGTCGCGACCGGAGGCGTCGCGACCGGAGGCGTCGCGCCGGAGGCGTCGCGACCTGAGGCGTCGCGCCCGGAGGCGTCGCGCCCGTAGGCGTCGCGACCGAAGGCGTCGCGACCGGAGGCGTCGCGACCGGAGGCGTCGCGACCGGAGGCGTCGCGACCGGAGGCGTCGCGACCAGAGGCGTCGCGCCGGAGGCGTCGCGACCGGAGGCGTCGCGACCGGAGGCGTCGCGACCGGAGGCGTCGCGACCGAAGGCGTCGCGACCGAAGGCGTCCCGACCGGAAGCGTCGCGACCGGAGCGTCGCGACCGGAGGCGTCGCGACCGGAGGCGTCGCGACCGAAGGCGTCGCGACCGGAAGCGTCGCGACCGGAGGCGTCGCGACCGGAGGCGTCGCGACCGGAGGCGTCGCGACCGGAGGCGTCGCGTCCGGAGGAGTCGCGCCCGGAGGCGTCGCGACCGGAGGCGTCGCGACCGGAGGCGTCGCGCCCGGAGGCGTCGCGCCCGGAGGCGTCGCGCCCGGAGGCGTCGCGATCAAAGGCGTCTCGTCAAGAGGCGTCGCGTCCGGAGGCGTCGCGTCCGGAGGCGTCGCGACCGGAGGCGTCGCGACCGGAGGCGTCGCGACCGGAGGCGTCGCGACCGGAGGCGTCGCGACCGGAGGCGTCGCGACCGGAGGCGTCGCGACCGGAGGCGTCGCGACCGGAGGCGTCGCGACCGGAGGCGTCGCGACCGGAGGCGTCGCGACCGGAGGCGTCGCGACCGGAGGCGTCGCGACCGGAGGCGTCGCGACCGGAGGCGTCGCGACCGGAGGCGTCGCGACCGGAGGCGTCGCGCCCGGAGGCGTCGCGACCTGAGGCGTCGCGCCCGGAGGCGTCGCGCCCGAAGGCGTCGCGACCGGAGGCGTCGCGACCGGAGGCGTCGCGACCGGAGGCGTCGCGACCGGAGGCGTCGCGACCGGAGGCGTCGCGACCGGAGGCGTCGCGACCGGAGGCGTCGCGACCGGAGGCGTCGCGACCGGAGGCGTCGCGACCGGAGGCGTCGCGACCGGAGGCGTCGCGACCGGAGGCGTCGCGACCGGAGTCGCGACCGGAGGCGTCGCGACCGGAGGCGTCGCGACCGGAGGCGTCGCGACCGGAGGCGTCGCGACCGGAGGCGTCGCGACCGGAGGCGTCGCGACCTGAGGCGTCGCGACCGGAGGCGTCGCGACCGGAGGCGTCGCGACCGGAGGCGTCGCGACCGGAGGCGTCGCGACCGGAGGCGTCGCGACCGGAGGCGTCGCGACCGGAGGCGTCGCGACCGAAGGCGTCGCGACCGAAGGCGTCCCGACCGGAAGCGTCGCGACCGGAGGCGTCGCGACCGGAGGCGTCGCGACCGGAGGCGTCGCGACCGGACCGGAGGCGTCGCGACCGGAAGCGTCGCGACCGGAGGCGTCGCGACCGGAGGCGTCGCGACCGGAGGCGTCGCGCCCGGAGGCGTCGCGTCCGGAGGAGTCGCGCCCGGAGGCGTCGCGCCCGGAGGCGTCGCGCCCGGAGGCGTCGCGCCCGGAGGCGTCGCGCCCGGAGGCGTCGCGCCCGGAGGCGTCGCGCCCGGAGGCGTCGCGCCCGGAGGCGTCGCGCCCGGAGGCGTCGCGCCCGGAGGCGTCGCGATCAAGGCGTCTCGTCAAGAGGCGTCGCGTCCGAGGCGTCGCGACCGGAGGCGTCGCGACCGGAGGCGTCGCGACCGGGCGTCGGCGTCGCGACCGGAGGCGTCGCGACCGGAGGCGTCGCGACCGGAGGCGTCGCGACCGGAGGCGTCGCGACCGGAGGCGTCGCGACCGGAGGCGTCGCGCCCGGAGGCGTCGCGACCTGAGGCGTCGCGCCCGGAGGCGTCGCGCCCGGAGGCGTCGCGCCCGGAGGCGTCGCGCCCGGAGGCGTCGCGCCCGGAGGCGTCGCGCCCGGAGGCGTCGCGCCCGGAGGCGTCGCGCCCGGAGGCGTCGCGACCGGAGGCGTCGCGACCGGAGGCGTCGCGACCGGAGGCGTCGCGACCGGAGGCGTCGCGACCGGAGGCGTCGCGACCGGAGGCGTCGCGACCGGAGGCGTCGCGACCGGAGGCGTCGCGACCGGAGGCGTCGCGACCGGAGGCGTCGCGACCGGAGGCGTCGCGACCGGAGGCGTCGCGACCGGAGGCGTCGCGACCGGAGGCGTCGCGACCGGAGGCGTCGCGACCGGAGGCGTCGCGACCGGAGGCGTCGCGACCGGAGGCGTCGCGACCGGAGGCGTCGCGACCGGAGGCGTCGCGACCGGAGGCGTCGCGACCGGAGGCGTCGCGACCGGAAGCGTCGCGACCGGAGGCGTCGCGCCCGGAGGCGTCGCGACCGGAGGCGTCGCGCCCGGAGGCGTCGCGTCCGGAGGAGTCGCGCCCGGAGGCGTCGCGACCGGAGGCGTCGCGCCCCGGAGGCGTCGCGCCCGGAGGCGTCGCGATCAAAGGCGTCTCGTCAAGAGGCGTCGCGTCCGGAGGCGTTGCGACCGGAGGCGTCGCGACCGGAGGCGTCGCGACCGGAGGCGTCGCGACCGGAGGCGTCGCGACCGGAGGCGTCGCGACCGGAGGCGTCGCGACCGGAGGCGTCGCGACCGGAGGCGTCGCGACCGGAGGCGTCGCGCCCGGAGGCGTCGCGACCTGAGGCGTCGCGCCCGGAGGCGTCGCGCCCGGAGGCGTCGCGCCCGGAGGCGTCGCGCCCGGAGGCGTCGCGCCCGGAGGCGTCGCGCCCGGAGGCGTCGCGACCGGAGGCGTCGCGACCGGAGGCGTCGCGACCGGAGGCGTCGCGACCGGAGGCGTCGCGACCGGAGGCGTCGCGACCGGAGGCGTCGCGACCGGAGGCGTCGCGACCGGAGGCGTCGCGACCGGAGGCGTCGCGACCGGAGGCGTCGCGACCGGAGGCGTCGCGACCGGAGGCGTCGCGACCGGAGGCGTCGCGACCGGAGGCGTCGCGACCGGAGGCGTCGCGACCGGAGGCGTCGCGACCGGAGGCGTCGCGACCGGAGGCGTCGCGACCGGAGGCGTCGCGACCGGAGGCGTCGCGACCGGAAGCGTCGCGACCGGAGGCGTCGCGCCCGGAGGCGTCGCGACCGGAGGCGTCGCGCCCGGAGGCGTCGCGTCCGGAGGAGTCGCGCCCGGAGGCGTCGCGACCGGAGGCGTCGCGCCCGGAGGCGTCGCGCCCGGAGGCGTCGCGATCAAAGGCGTCTCGTCAAGAGGCGTCGCGTCCGGAGGCGTCGCGTCCGGAGGCGTCGCGACCGGAGGCGTCGCGACCGGAGGCGTCGCGACCGGAGGCGTCGCGACCGGAGGCGTCGCGACCGGAGGCGTCGCGACCGGAGGCGTCGCGACCGGAGGCGTCGCGACCGGAGGCGTCGCGACCGGAGGCGTCGCGACCGGAGGCGTCGCGACCGGAGGCGTCGCGACCGGAGGCGTCGCGACCGGAGGCGTCGCGCCCGGAGGCGTCGCGACCTGAGGCGTCGCGCCCGGAGGCGTCGCGCCCGTAGGCGTCGCGCCCGGAGGCGTCGCGACCGGAGGCGTCGCGACCGAAGGCTTCGCGACCGAAGGCGTCGCGACCGGAGGCGTCGCGTCCGGAGGCGTCGCGACTGGAGGCGTCGCGACCGGAGGCGTCGCGACCGGAGGCGTCGCGACCGAAGGCGTCGCGACCTGAGGCGTCGCGCCCGGAGGCGTCGCGCCCGGAGGCGTCGCGCCCGGAGGCGTAGCGACCGGAGGCGTCGCGCCCGGAGGCGTCGCGACCGGAGGCGTCGCGACCGGAGGCGTCGCGACCGGAGGCGTCGCGACCGGAGGCGTCGCGACCGGAGGCGTCGCGACCGGAGGCGTCGCGACCGGAGGCGTCGCGACCGGAGGCGTCGCGACCGGAGGCGTCGCGACCGGAGGCGTCGCGACCGGAGGCGTCGCGACCGGAGGCGTCGCGACCGGAGGCGTCGCGACCGGAGGCGTCGCGACCGGAGGCGTCGCGACCGGAGGCGTCGCGACCGGAGGCGTCGCGACCGGAGGCGTCGCGACCGGAGGCGTCGCGACCGGAGGCGTCGCGACCGGAGGCGTCGCGACCGGAGGCGTCGCGACCGGAGGCGTCGCGACCGGAGGCGTCGCGACCGGAGGCGTCGCGACCGGAGGCGTCGCGACCGGAGGCGTCGCGACCGGAGGCGTCGCGACCGGAGGCGTCGCGTCCGGAGGCGTCGCGACCGGAGGCGTCGCGACCGGAGGCGTCGCGACCGGAGGCGTCGCGACCGGAGGCGTCGCGACCGGAGGCGTCGCGACCGGAGGCGTCGCGACCGGAGGCGTCGCGACCGGAGGCGTCGCGACCGGAGGCGTCGCGACCGGAGGCGTCGCGACCGGAGGCGTCGCGACCGGAGGCGTCGCGACCGGAGGCGTCGCGACCGGAGGCGTCGCGACCGGAGGCGTCCCGACCGGAGGCGTCGCGACCGGAGGCGTCCCGACCGGAGGCGTCGCGACCGGAGGCGTCGCGACCGGAGGCGTCGCGACCGGAGGCGTCCCGACCGGAGGCGTCCCGACCGGAGGGCTCGCGACCGGAGACGTCGCGACCGAAGGCACGGTGGGGTTGCCACTAGGGGGACGGGGGTTGCGATTGGAGGGACAGGGGAGTTGCACCCAGAGGATTGCGCGTGTATGGTTTAGAGTGCGTGCGTATGGTCTAGGATGCGTACATAGGGTTCTTAGTGCGCACGTGGGGTTCTCAGTGTGTGCGTGGGAGCTGAGTAGGCGCGTGGGGTTCTGAAAGCGCGCGTGAGGTTTTGAGTGTGCGCGTGGGGTTATGGGTGCGTGCGTGGGGTTCTAAGTGCGCGGGTGGCGTTCTGAGTGCGCACGTGGCGTTCTGAGTGCGCGCGTGCGGTTCTGAGTGCGCGCGTGAGGTTCTAAGTGCGCGCCCGGGATCCTGATTGCGCGCGTGGGCCCTGAGTGCGCGCTTTGGGTCCTGAAGATGCGCGTGGGGTCCTTTGCGGGCGCCTGGGGTTTTTCGCTGGCGCCTGGGGTCCTTCGCGGTCGCTTTGGGTCCTCTGCGGGCGTTTGGGGTCCTTCGCGGGCGTTTGGGGTCCTTCGCGGGCGCCTGGGGTCCTTCGCGGGCGCCTGGGGTCCTTCGTGGGCGCCTGGGGTCCTTCGCGGGCGCCTGGAGTCTTTCGCGGGCGCCTGGGGTCTTTTGCGGGCGCCTGTAGTCCTTCGCGGGCGCCTGGGGTCCTTTGCGGGCGCCTGGGGTCCTTTGCGGGCGCCTGGGGTGCGGGTGCGCAGGGTCCTCGGCACGCGCGGAGGCTCCTACGCGGGCGCGCAGGGTCCTCTGCCGGCGCGCAGGGTCCTCCGCGGGCGCGCAGGGTCCTCCGCGGGCGCGCAGGATCCTCCGCGGGCGCGCAGTGTCCTCCGCGGGCGCGCAGGGTCCTCCGCGGGCGCGTAGGGTCCTCCGCGGGCGCGCAGGGTCCTCTGCGGGCGCGCAGGGTCCTCCTCCGGCGCGCATGGTCCTCTGCGGGCGCGCAGTGTCCTTTGCACGCGCGCAGGGTCCTCTGCGGGCGCGCGTGGGGTCCTCCGCGGGAGCGCAGGGTCCTTCTCCGCGGGCGCGCAGGGTCCTCCTACGCGCGCGCGCATGGTCCTCCTACGCGCACGCAGGGTCCTCGCGGGGGCGTAGGTAGGGTCCTTAGAGCCGCGGCTCCCGCGCGACTTGGAGCCGCGGGTTCCGCGCGACTTAAAGCCGCGTGTTCCGCGGGATTTGGAGCCGCAGGTTCCGTGCGGCTTGGAGCCGCCAGTTCCGAGCGACCTAGAGCCGCCGGTTCCGTGCGACCTGGAGCCGCCGGTTCTGCACGACCTAGAGCCGCCGGTTTCGCTTGTCTTAGAGCTGTTGCAGGTTCCGCACAACTTGGAGCCGCCGGTTCCGCACGACTTTAAGAGTTGGCGGTTCCGCACGACTTAAAGCTGCGGCCGTTCCCGCACTACTAAGAGCCGCGGGGGGTTCTGCACGACTTAGAGCCGCAGCGGGTTCCGCACGACTTAGAGCCGCAGCGGGTTCCGCACGATTTAGAGCCGCGGCGAGTTCCGCACGAATAAAACCTGCCGGTTCTGCATGACTTAGAGCCATTGCGGGCTCCGCACGACTTAGAGCCACTGCGGGCTCCGCACAACTTAGAGCTGTTGCAGGTTCTGCACAACTTGGAGCCGCCGGTTCTGCAAGACTTTAGAGTTGCCGGTTCTGCACGACTTAGAGCTGCGGCGGTTTCCGCATGACTTAGAGCCGTTGCGGGTTCCGCACGACTTAGAGCCGCAGCGGGTTCTGCACGACTAAGAGACCTGCCGGTTCCTCACGACTAAGAGCCGCCGGTTCCTCACAACTAAGAGCCGCCGGTTCCGCACGACTAAGAGCCGCCGGTTCCGCACGACTAAGAGCCGCTCGTTCCGCACGACTTAGAGTTGCCGGTTCCGCATGACTTAGAGTTGCCAGTTCCGCACGACTTAGAGTTGCCAGTTCCGCACGACTTAGAGCTGCCTATTTTGCACGACGAACTCGAGCCGCGGGTTCTGTACGACTAATAGCCGTAGCGGGTTCTACACGACTAAGAGCTGTTGCGGGTTCCGCACGACTTAAATTTGCAGCGGGTTCCGCACGACTTAAGAGCCGCGGCGGGTTCCGCGAGGACTTAGAGCCGGGGCTTCCCACAACTTAGATTCGCGGGTTTCGCACGACTTAGAGCCGCGGGTTCCACACGACTTTAGAGTTGCCAGTTCCGCACGACCTAGAGCCGCGGCGGGTTCCGCACGACCTAGAGCCGCGGCGGGTTCCGCATGACTTAGAGCCGCGGCGGGTTCCGCACGACTTAGAGCCGCGCCGGGTTCCACACGACTTAGAGCCCGGCGGGTTCCGCAAGTCTTAGAGCCGCGGCAGGTTCCGACGGCTTAGAGCCGTTGGGGTTCCGCACGACTTAGAGCCGTTGCGGGCTCCGCACGACTTAGAGCCATTACGGTTTCCACAAGACTTAGAGCCGTTGCGGGTTTCGCACGACTTAGAGCTGCGTGTTCCGCAGGACTTAGAACCGTCGGTTCCGCACAACTTAGAGCCGCGGGTTCCGCAAGACTTAAAGGCCGCCAATTCCGCACGACTTAGAGCCGCCGGTTCCGCATGACTTAGAGCCACGGGTTCCGCACGACTTTGGGTCGCCGGTTCCGCACGACTTAGAGCCGCGGGTTCCGCACGACTTAGAACCGCCGGTTCACACGACTAAGAGCCGCCGGTTCCGCACTACTAAGAGCCGCCGGTTCCACACGACTTAAGAGTTGCCGGTTCCGCACGACTTAGAGTTGCCGGTTCTGCACGACTTAGAGTTGCCTGTTCCGCACGACATAGAGCCGCCTGTTCCGCACGACAAAATCGAGCCGCGGGTTTTGCATGACTTAGAGCCATTGCGGGTTCCGCACGACTTAGAGTTGCAGCGGGTTCCGCACGACTTAGAGCCGCAGCGGGTTCTGCACGACTAAGAGACCTGCCGGTTCCTCACGACTAAGAGCCGCCGGTTCCTCACGACTAAGAGCCGCTGGTTCCGCACGACTAAGAGCCGCCGGTTCCGCACGACTAAGAGCCGCCCGTTCCGCACGACTTAGAGTTGCCGGTTCCGCATGACTTAGAGTTGCCGGTTCCGCACGACTTAGAGTTGCCAGTTCCGCACGAATTAGAGCTGCCTGTTTTGCACGACGAACTCAAGCCGCGGGTTCCGTACGACTAATAGCCGTAGCGGGTTCTGCACGACTAAGAGCTGTTGCGGGTTCCGCACGACTTAAATTTGCAGCGGGTTCCGCACAACTTAAGAGCCGCGGCGGGTTCCGCCTGACTTAGAGTTGCGAGTTACGCAGGACTTAGAGCTGGGGGTTCCCACAACTTAAAGTCGCGGGTTTCGCACGACTTAGAGCCACGGGTTCCAAACGACTTTAGAGTTGCCAGTTCCGCACAACCTAGAGCCGCGGCGGGTTCCGCACGACGTAGAGCCACGGCGGGTTCCGCATGACTTAGAGCCGCGGCGGGTTCCGCACGACTTAGAGCCGCGCCGGGTTCCACACGACTTAGAGCCCGGCGGGTTCCGCAAGTCTTAGAGCCGCGGCAGGTTCCGTACGGCTTAGAGCCGTTGCGGGTTCGGCACGACTTAGAGCCGTTGCGGGCTCCGCACGACTTAGAGCCATTGCGGTTTCCACAAGACTTAGAGCCGTTGCGGGTTTTGCACGACTTAGAGCTGCGTGTTCCGCAGGACTTAGAACCGTCGGTTCTGCACGACTTAGAGCCGCGGGTTCCGCAAGACTTAAAGGCCGCCAATTCCGCACGACTTAGAGCCGCCGGTTCCGCATGACTTAGAGCCACGGGTTCCGCACAACTTTGGGTCGCCGGTTCCGCACGACTTAGAGCCGCGGGTTCCGCACGACTTAGAGCCGCCGGTTCGCACGACTAAGAGCCGCCGGTTCCGCACTACTAAGAGTCGCCGGTTCCACACGACTTAGAGTTGCCGGTTCCGCACAACTTAGAGTTGCCGGTTCTGCACGACTTAGAGTTGCCTGTTCCGCACGACATAGAGCCGCCTGTTCCGCACGACAAAATCGAGCCGCGGGTTCTGCATGACTTAGAGCTGTTGCGAGTTTCGCACGACTTGGAGCCGCAGGTTTCGCACGAATTAGAGTCGCGGCGGGTTCCGCACGACTTCGAGCAGCGGGCTCCGCGCAAGTTTGAGCAGCGGGTTCTGCACGAATTCGAGCTGCGGGTTCCGCACGACTTGGAGCCATTGCGGGTTCTGCACGACTAAGAGCCGTTGCGGGTTCCGCACGACTTAGAGCCGTTGCGGGTTCCGCACGACTTAGAGCCGTTGCGGGTTCCGCACGACTTCCAGCCGCCGGTTCCGCACGACTTATAGCCGTTGCAGGTTCCGCACGACTAAGAGTTGTTGCGGGTTCCGCACGACTTAGAGCCGCGCGACTTAGAGCCTCACGACTTAGAGTCGCACGACTTAGAGCCGCACGACTTAGAGCCGCACGACGTAGAGCCGCACGACTTAGAACCGCAAGACTTAGAGCCGCAAGACTTAGAGCCGCATGACTTAGAGCAGCACGACTTAGAGCCGCACGACTTAGAGCCGCACGACTTAGAGCCGCACGATTTCGAGCCGCACGACTTCGAACCGCACGACTTCGAGCCGCACGACTTCGAGCCGCACGACTTCGAGCCGCACGACTCCAAGCCGCATGACTTCGAGCTGCACGAATTCGAGCCGCATGACTTCGAGCCACACGATTTTTAAGTCACACGATTTTTAAATCACACAACTTCAAAAGCTGTAACTTTTTCTTTAACTAACCAAGCAACTCTTTATCTATTTGCTTTTTAATTAAGAAACACTAAACCGAAAAGTGGGGGCGCTCGTTTATGCAAATTTCACAGATATATTTTTCACAACAGATCAATAAACTTCATGCCTCAATAGCCCACAGACGTGAGGGCTAAGTTCGCTTGAATATTCATATTAACCAGAAAATAGATAAGCATTTGATTGGGGTGGTGAAGGGTTGGGGGGGGGGAGGAATTAAAATACGTCCACACTTTTTGGTCTATTACCCTTTTAAATATGTCGCGAAAACGATGGGAAAGACTAATCTTGCTCAATTTTGATTGTGGGTATTGTGAATGTATATTGAAATACGCCCATTAAAAAAACATTTACAAAAGAAAATTCCACAAATACATCACAAATTTGTATTTTTATAAGAGTGACAAAATCTTTCATCAAAATTGGTCAAACTGAGACAATTTGACAGCGTTTTTCAAACTCCTTAAAAGGCAATAATATGAAATTATACTTCCTTGGAGTTGTGCGGCAAATTATGTTTGAGTCTATCCCATGCATATCACCTTAATCCATATGCCGACCAATTCCCATATTATATTTCAAGCTATTTCGTATACGCAATCTTACCTTTATGCAATACCTTTCACCCATATGTTCAAAACACTATGCCACCCCTACGTCTCACATTCCATCGCACCCTATGACTCATATGTCATTCCAAGTCTTCCAACTGCTTATCTCATCTTATGCCTATATACTATCCAATATTATGCTCCCACGCAACCCATCCTTTATTTGTATGTCATCGTGCCCCCTATACACATGCCATCCTATACCACATCCAAACCCACCCAAAGTCCCACATGGTATCCAACTCTTTTCTTATACGCATTCCCACCTTTATTCAGTATGTTCCGTTCCACCCTTTGTCTCGCTTGCTATTTGCTACTTGCTATTTGCTTCAGTGGGAGAGGGCATTGGTACTGTTCATTTGAGCTTAACTGGGGAAATGTGTGTGCATACTAATTAGCTTATTTGCATAAATATGCAAATATTTCTATCTATAAAATCTCTTAAATTAAACTAGATGTGGGGATTTTGTTTGCACAAATATGTAAAGAGTATTGTATACACTTAAAGATGAGGTGAAGTGTGCATCTTAATTAGGTTATTTGCATAACAATGGACTCGTACAAAATGTTTAACATTCATGAGCGTATAACTAAAGTTATGAATGATGTACATTCATGTAACTTAGCACAGAGGTAGATGATGGGTACTCAACAAATAAGCATGATTGGGGCGGGGGTTGTGTGTGCATACTGATTAGCTTATTTGCATAACAATGAAAATATTTGTATTTATGATATATCTTAAATTAAAGTGGGAGTGGGGATTTTGTTTGCACAAATGATCATATATGTGAAGAGCATTGTCTACACTTAATGGTAAGATGTAATGTGCATGTTAATTAGGTTATTTGCATGACAATAGACTTTCACATAAAATATTTAACCTTAGATAATAACTTGCTATTTGGTTCAGTGGGAGAGGGCATGAGTACTGTTCAAATGAACATGATTTGGTGTTGTGTGTGCATACTAACTAGCTTATTTACATAACAATGAAAATATTTGTCAAATTAAAGTTTTGCTTAAAAGTTTTTGGTTAAAGTTTTCATAACTTATGTTATGAATGGTGTACATTCATGTTACTTGGCATAGGGAACTGTTCAGGTGAGCATGATTAGGGGTTGTGTGCATACTAATTAGCTTATTTGCATAACGATGAAAGTATTTGTATCTGTGATATCTCTTGAATTAAAGTGAATGTGGGGATTTTATTTGCACAAATGATTATATATGTGAAGAGCATTGTCTACACTTAATGTTGAGGTGAAGTGTGCGTAATAGTTAGGTTTCTTGCATAACAATAGACTTTCGTACAAAATGTTTATCATTCATTGGCGTATAACTTCAGTTATGACTGGTGTACATTCATGTAACGTGACACATGGGTAGAGGACATGGTTACTGTTCAAATAAGCATAATTGAGGGTTGCGTATGCATACTAATTGACTTATTTGCTTAACAATAAAAATATTTCTATCTATGATATCTCTTAAATTAAAGTGGGAGATAGACTTGGGTACAAAATATTTAACCTGAGATAATAACTTGCTATTTGCTTCAGTGGGATAGGGCATTGGTACTGTTCATTTGAGCTGAATTGGGGGAATGTGTGTGCATACTAATTAGCTTATTTGCATAAATATGCAATTATTTGTATCTATAAAATCTCTTAAATTAAACTAGATGTGGGGATTTTGTTTGCACAAATATGTAAAGAGTATTGTATACACTTAAAGATGAGGGGAAGTGTGCATCTTAATTAGGTTATTTGCATAACAATGGACTCGTACAAAATGTTTAACATTCATGAGCGTATAACTAAAGTTATGAATGATGTACATTCATGTAACTTAGCACAGAGGTAGATGATGGGTACTCAACAAATAAGCATGATTGGGGCGGGGGTTGTGTGTGCATACTGATTAGCTTATTTGCATAACAATGAAAATATTTGTATTTATGATATATCTTAAATTAAAGTGGGAGTGGGGATTTTGTTTGCACAAATGATCATATATGTGAAGAGCATTGTCTACACTTAATGGTAAGATGTAATGTGCATGTTAATTAGGTTATTTGCATGACAATAGACTTTCACATAAAATATTTAACCTTAGATAATAACTTGCTATTTGGTTCAGTGGGAGAGGGCATGAGTACTGTTCAAATGAACATGATTTGGTGTTGTGTGTGCATACTAACTAGCTTATTTACATAACAATGAAAATATTTGTCAAATTAAAGTTTTGCTTAAAAGTTTTTGGTTAAAGTTTTCATAACTTATGTTATGAATGGTGTACATTCATGTTACTTGGCATAGGGGAACTGTTCAGGTGAGCATGATTAGGGGTTGTGTGCATACTAATTAGCTTATTTGCATAACGATGAAAGTATTTGTATCTGTGATATCTCTTGAATTAAAGTGAATGTGGGGATTTTATTTGCACAAATGATTATATATGTGAAGAGCATTGTCTACACTTAATGTTGAGGTGAAGTGTGCGTAATAGTTAGGTTTCTTGCATAACAATAGACTTTCGTACAAAATGTTTATCATTCATTGGCGTATAACTTCAGTTATGACTGGTGTACATTCATGTAACGTGACACATGGGTAGAGGACATGGTTACTGTTCAAATAAGCATAATTGAGGGTTGCGTATGCATACTAATTGACTTATTTGCTTAACAATAAAAATATTTCTATCTATGATATCTCTTAAATTAAAGTGGGAGATAGACTTGGGTACAAAATATTTAACCTGAGATAATAACTTGCTATTTGCTTCAGTGGGATAGGGCATTGGTACTGTTCATTTGAGCTGAATTGGGGAATGTGTGTGCATACTAATTAGCTTATTTGCATAAATATGCAAATATTTGTATCTATAAAATCTCTTAAATTAAACTAGATGTGGGGATTTTGTTTGCACAAATATGTAAAGAGTATTGTATACACTTAAAGATGAGGGGAAGTGTGCATCTTAATTAGGTTATTTGCATAACAATGGACTCGTACAAAATGTTTAACATTCATGAGCGTATAACTAAAGTTATGAATGATGTACATTCATGTAACTTAGCACAGAGGTAGATGATGGGTACTCAACAAATAAGCATGATTGGGGCGGGGGTTGTGTGTGCATACTGATTAGCTTATTTGCATAACAATGAAAATATTTGTATTTATGATATATCTTAAATTAAAGTGGGAGTGGGGATTTTGTTTGCACAAATGATCATATATGTGAAGAGCATTGTCTACACTTAATGGTAAGATGTAATGTGCATGTTAATTAGGTGATTTGCATAACAATAGACTTTCACATACAATATTTAACCTTAGATAATAACATGCTATTTGGTTCAGTGGGAGAGGGCATGAGTACTGTTCAAATGAACATGATTTGGTGTTGTGTGTGCATACTAATTAGCTTATTTACATAGCAATGAAAATATTTGTCAAATTAAAGTTTTGGTTAAAAGTTTTTGGTTAAAGTTTTCATAACTTATGTTATGAATGGTGTACATTCATGTTACTTGGCATGGGGGAACTGTTCAGGTGAGCATGATTAGGGGTTGTGTGCATACTAATTAGCTTATTTGCATAACGATGAAAGTATTTGCATCTGTGATATCTCTTGAATCAAAGTGAATGTGGGGATTTCATTTGCACAAATGATCATATATGTGAAGAGCATTGTCTACACTTAATGTTGAGGTAAAGTGTGCGTAATAATTAGGTTTCTTGCATAACAATAGACTTTCGTACAAAATGTTTATCATTCATTGGCGTATAACTTCAGTTATGACTGGTGTACATTCATGTAACGTGGCACATGGGCAGAGGACATGGTTACTGTTCAAATAAGCATGATTGAGGGTTGCGTATGCATACTAATTGACTTATTTGCTTAACAATACAAATATTTCTATCTATGATATCTCTTAAATTAAAGTGGGAGTGAAGATTTAGTTTTAAACAAGTGATCATGTATGTGAAGAGCATTGTCTACACTCAATGGTGAGGTATAGTGTGCATATTAATTAGCTTATTTGCATAACAATAGACTTGGGTACAAAATATTTAACCTGAGATAATATCTTGATATTTGGTTCAGTGGGAGAGGGCATTGGTACTGTTCATTTAAGCATAATTGGGGGCTTGTGTGTGCATAATAATCAGCCTTTTTGCATAGCAATGAAAATATTTGTCTCTTGAATTAAAGTGGGCATGATGATTTTGCTTAAAGAATTAGTTTAGTGGTCAATCATGTCCATCTTATATAAAGAAACAAAATGGTGAAGAAAGCATTGCAAAATTTTATTCCATTAAGGAGATATTCAAGTTTAAAGTGCGGTATCATTTCTGTAGAAACGACTGAAATCAGACTAGTTGTGATTTCACAGCCTCAGATTCCTTAAAGTCTTTATGTATTTTAAAGAAAGTTTACTTCATTTTGTCACTATTTAAATTATTTTTACTGAAACTTTCTTCAAGTGGTATATTAAAGATACCCTTCCTAGATTAAGTTTTGCTACTTTTTTGACATATGCCATGGCATTTAAGCCACAAAATCGCAGGACACAATATGAAATAATACATAAAGGCTTTGAGGAATCTGAGGCTATGACATCTCAACTAGTCTGATTTCAGTCGTTTCTACACAAATGATACCAAACTTTAAACTGATATATCGCCGTAACGGAATAAGATTTTGGAATGCTTCCTTCACCATTTTGTTTCTTTTGAAGTCCTCTTTCATATAAGATAAACATGCATGACCACTGAACTATTCCTTTAAACAAATGATCATACAGTATATGTGAAGAGCATTGTTCACACTTATTGGTGAGGTATAGTGTGCATTTACTGCAATATGTTTGACCTAAATCAAAAACATATGGCTCATCGCTTACTAACTTCACATTTTTAGTTTTGTTATGATATTGACATTCCTGACATGAATAGCAATCAAAATGTTTGTCTTCTCATGAACAAAGGAGCAAATAAAAGTGTCCTCGCTTCTAAGGAATGTTAAATTAGGGGTTTAGGAAATATAAACAATAAGCAGAATGTGGGGTAGAAGATGACATGATGATAAAGTAGCTGAAGGAATAAGGGTGAGGTCATGTGGGACAGCGTGGAATTGTATGTTATGGTAGGGTGCGGTGGGATGTTGGTCAGGATGTGTTGGCATGTTAGACATGGTGAATTGGCATGTAGAACAGGGTGGGTTGGCATGTGGAACAGGATGGGTTGGCTTGTGAAACAGGGTGGGTTGGCATGTGGAACAGGGTGGGTCAACATGTGGGACAGGGCAAAATGACATGTGGTGGGATGTCATCTGGATTTCAGTTGTGATGGCATATGGGTCTTGCAAGTGGTGGAATGACATACAGTATCTGGTTTTCAGGTTTTATTGCATGAAGTATAGACGTGGGATGACATTTGGGACAGGTTGGGATGGAATGTGGGTCAGTCTGGAATATGTATAATTAGCGGTGAGGGGATTTGTATCGTTTCCAATGTCTAGTTTGTCATACCTTAAGCAATATTGTTTCGCATAATTTTGCTTTAAAGTTATTGTACATTTTTTATGCTGCTTGACACACATATTTTCTTAAATTGGAAATTGTATTACAATCCAAGATGTAGTTCTGGGAATGTGTAGGGGCTTGGGGAGGGTACAGGTTGGAAAGGGGGTTGGATGGCATTCTTTCATTGACATTGACAAGTCAGGGCCTCTCCTTTCTTTGTTATTCAATTGATAGAACTAAAAGAGGTGTTGCAGTTATAAAGACTGCTAGGTTTGACATGTTTTCTGAGTTACTTTAACTTTTTTGTCTTAAAATATCTTGGAATATCTTTAAAATTATCTTGAAATATTTTGAAGCTTGTAGTGCAAATGAAAATGTAAGCGCATCTTCCAAAGCTCAAGTAATTTGAAATCATCTGTCCCTGCTACCCTATTTCTGTATATACTTCCCTCTATAAGCCCATTCTCTACACTAGCGTTGACTAGTCAAGCATACTGTCCTTCCGACAGTTCTAGGTTGTTGTTTTTGGGGTTTTTTTTTTATATGAAGGAGGACTTTGAAGAAAAAGAAAGCATTCAAAAATCTTATTCCATTAAGGAAATTTGTGAACTTAAAGTTTGGTATCATTTAGAAACGACTGAAATCAGACTTGCTGTCACATCACAGCCTCAGATTTCTCAAAGTCTTTATGTATTCTATCATATTTTGTCATGCGATTTTGTGGCTTAAAAATCATTGTATATGTAAGGAAAGGAGTAAAACATCATTTTAAAAGGGTAGTCATAATTAAACACCTGAACAAATTTCGAGGAACAATAACAAATAGTAAAAACTTTTAATATTTTTTTTTTTTAAAACACATTAACAATTGTTGATAATGTGAGAATAAGGACCCCAACCTTCTATGAAACGAAACTTTTGGTTTAATGACTGGGCTCCACAGCTGCAGGCCGTGCTACAAATTCACAACAAAGAGATACAAGCACAAATGAACGAGGAACAAGCACGGACAAACCCTCTATAGTAGACTTAAAAAACTAGTCATTTCTACATAGATAAAACAGAGCCTTCAACTTAAATATCTCCTTAACCGAATAAGATATTGAAGTAGTTTCTTCACCATTTTGTTTCTCTTCAATTCCTCTTTCATGTAAAATAAACTTGCTTGACCACTGAAGTACTCCTTTAAAGTCCGGTCTATATACACACAGTAAAAGTATATAGGAAGTAGGGTGCATTATGGGAACATGCATCAAATTAATTGAATTCAAATTTAAAATCTTTAATTTAAAGATGTGAGCCCTTCGAATTACTCCCTGACTGTTTCTGTGCCTCTACCTGCCCACAAAAAAAAAAAAAAAAACAAGTATCGTTTAAAGATCTATGGACAGGTGTCATATAACAACAACTTTAACCATGAAAATAGCAACAACAACAAAAAAAGTAACATATTCGATTAAAAAAGCGACCGTTTTACTGCTGCATTTTGAATTTTCAGGCCTTATCATAATAAGTTCTCTTATCTGGCTCCACTGCCCCTCTCTGCCCCACTTACAACATCGATCTCTCCATCAAGCATATATTCCTAGCCTGTCCCCTCTACCAGAACTCCAGATCTCTTCTCTCCTCACTCTCCTCAATCTCGGACCGATTCGAAAACAATTCTTCCTCAAACATCATCAACTTCCTCCGCAGCAATAACCTCTTCCACCACATATGATCTCCTCCCCTTATACAACCCTTTCTTTTTACCTAACTTGTTCTCCCATATTCAGCTTTTCCCCTTTATCTCCCTTACAAACCTTCCATCTCCTCACTACCCTTACACCATTATTTATTTACACCCTCTTTGCACATTTGACTTTAACTGTCGCGGTGACGTTAAACATCAACAAACCAAACCAAACCTTGTAATAGAATATGCAAATTTATAGAAATTGAGACATAGTATCAAGTTAACCTATTGTTTTTTAATCCTCCAACAACGTTTTAAATCTCCATCATTCCTTTATTGAAATTTAGCAGAAGAAAATAGTCTTGATTTTCAGTGACTGACATTACGGAGAGAAAGCATAACTTTAAAGATATTCAGCTGTCTTATATACATCAAAACTTTTGCATATGCTTTGATTATATTTGATTTGTGCATATATTTTAATTAGCCATGTATTGGAAACTACGGGTGCTTTTGACATAATCAAAAGACATTCTGTTCAGCATTTAAGGATCTTTGTGGTGAATACAACATCTCTATCTGTTCATATACACATCTAAATTAGGTATTTGTTCTATAACACATCATGCTAAGATCCAACATGCTATTATTCATAGTTTTTATCATTATTATTTTTGCTGTTGAAAATCTTCATAGGCTCTTTAATATAGAATGTAGAATGCAATGGCATGTCGGTCATCAGGTCATAGATGTTGGGATGGCATGTGGATCACAGGTGGGGTGGCATGCGGATCATAGGTGGGATGGCATGTGTATCATAGGTGGGGTGGCATGTGGATCATAGGTGGTATGGCATGTGGGTCATAGGTGGGGTGGCATATAATAATAATAAAGTACTTATACAGCGCCATTACTAAAAAGATATTTTATCGCGCTTTCCAATCAAGATATAAAATAATAAAACACACTGAGAAACTGCCAAAAGAGCCAAAGAAGAATAAAAATAAAAAGTTAATTAAAGGTCAGCTTGAAAAGGTGAGTTTTTAGGTTACGTTTGAATGAGATAAATGATGAATTAGACTTTACTGAATCAGGCAGGTCATTCCATAGTTTGGGACCGATGGAACAAAATGCACGAGAACCGAACGAAGTACGAGTACGGGGTAGAAAAAGAGGAGGATTACATGAGCTGCGTGTATTATATGTGGATTTACGGAACTGAATTAGCTGTTTGAGGTAGGCTGGTGCCTGATTAAGAATACATTTAAAAAGAAGACACAGAACTTTAAATTGGATGCGTTTAACAATAGCAAGCCAATGCAGTTCTTTAAGGCAGCTTGAAGCACTATCGAATTTGCGTTTTTGCAAAATAACTTTAGCTGCCTGGTTCTGAATTGATTGCATTGGTAATACACTAGAAGTGGGCAGCCTAGCAAACACAGCATTGCAATAGTCGAGGTGTGAGATGACTAAGCTTTGAACCAGTAGCCTACAACTTTCAGTGGTCAAGTGTTTCCTGATTCGACGAATCATATTTAAGTTGCGACTGGCTACAAGGCACTTTTCCTTGATATGTAGTTGCATATTTAAGTTGGTATCAAGTGAAACGCCTAGTAATTTAATGCAGCTAGATGGTTTTATAGAATCAGCACCGACTTAAATCGAGTCTGTCGCAATTCTACGCCTGTAATAAAGTGAACTAAAGAAAATGGCCTCAGTTTTTTTGTCATTCATTTTGAGCTTATTCAGCTGCATCCAGTGTTTTAGTTTGGATAAGACTTGTTGCATACCATTAACAGAATCTAATTCTTGAGCTACATTACCAGAATATGGTAATAGGTAAGATGGAATTCGGTCATATGTGGGTCATAGGTGGAATGGCATATGGGACATTGTTAAGGTGGCATGTGGGTAATAGGCGGAATGGCACATGGGGCGTAGCTGAGATGACACGTGGGTCATAGATGGGATGGTATGTGCGTCATAGATGGGATGGCATATGGATACAGTTCGGGGGGACGGTATTGGACAAAGGGTGGGTTTGTGTATAAGAATTTGGGTGAGATTAAATGTGGGACATAGTGTAGAATGGCATATGGTACATATAATGTGATGGCACACATGATACATCACATTGGACACGTGATGGGAGGGAGAGTTGGGTGGCCAATATGGTTCATAAGATAGAATGGCATATGGGGCATAGGGTGGGACGTCATATGGGAATTGATTGGGATGAAAGGTAAAGTGGGATTGCGTATAATGGAATATCATATGGGACATCGCGTGAGTTGGTATATGGGACGAAGTGGGATGGCATGTGCAGATGTGTGAGAAGGTGGATATGATGGCGAATATGTAGAAAACAAAGTGGGTTCTGAGGCACAGCATTGTTTGGAAAATGGATGGGATGGAATGCGAGGCACAGTTTTGTATGGCATATGGGAAATGGATGAGATGGAATGCGAGGCACAGTATTGTATGGCATATAGGAAAGGAATAAGATGAAGTGCGAGGCACAGTATTGTATGGCATATGGGATATGGATCAAATGGAATGCGAGGCAAGTATTGCAAGGCATATGGGAAATGGATGGGATGGAATGTGAGGCACGGTATTGTATGGCATATGGGAAATGGATCAGATGGAATGCGAGGCAAGTATTGCAAGGCATATGGGAAATGGATGGGATGGAATGTGAGGCACGGTATTGTATGGCATATGGGAAATGGATCAGATGGAATGTGAGGCACAGTATTGTATGGCATATGGGAAATGGATCAGATGGAATGTGATGCACAGTATTGTATGGCATATGGAAAATGGATGAGATGGAATGCGAGGCACAGTATTGTATAGCATATGGGGCATGAGGTGGGTTGGGTGTTACATAGATTTGAATCACGTATACGCGCATAGGGAGCGACGACATGTGTCACGTATGGTGGCTGCGTCGGTGATGAATGTGAAATGGGCTGAGATAGGAAGTAGGAAATAATAAAAGTGGGGGGTGCATGATAATGGATCGAGGGTTGGATTGCTATACGAAAAATGGTCGAGTATAACGTGGGACAGGGTGGGATGGTATAGTGGGTGTAATGGCGAACGTGTATAAGACATAAAGTTTGCTGTAATATGGGACATAATTTGGGGTGGCGTATGGGACAAGGGTGGTGTGACTTATGGCGCATAGCATGGAATGCTATAGCATATGAGGCATAAGGTGAGATGGATGACATATAGTAAGTACATGGTTTGAAATGCCAGGTGAAGTATACTGGCATGTGGGACATGTATGTTGAGCAAATGGTAAATAGAAATTATTGGATAGAGGATGGGATTGATTAAAAGAGAAAGGGTGGAATATCATGTGGAACATGAAGTGAGTTGGCATAATAGACGTGGGAATGGCATAAAGGGGATAGTGCACGTACGACATGGATGGCATATGGTACATAAGTTAAAATGTCACATGGTGCATGTGGGTCGTATGCTGCGATGGAAAATATTGGGAAAAGAAGATGAAATTGAAAATACGACATAGGGTGGGATATCATATAGAAATGTTATATGGGACAGGGGTGAAATGTTACATTGTGGAATGCCATTTGGAACAGAGTGATATGTATATGATAATGAGGGTAAATATTTTGTACCCAAGTCTATTGTTATGAAAATAAGCTAATTAATATGCACACTATACCTCACCATTGAGTGTAGACAATGCTCTTCACATACATGATCACTTGTTTAAAACAAAATCTTCACTCCCACTTTAATTTACGAGATATCATAGATAGAAATATTTTTATTGTTAAGCAAATAAGTCAATTAGTATGCATACGCAACCCTCAATTATGCTTATTTGAACAGTAACCATGTCCTCTACCCATGTGTCACGTTACATGAATGTACACCAGTCATAACTGAAGTTATACGCCAATGAATGATAAACATTTTGTACGAAAGTCTATTGTTATGCAAGAAACCTAATTATTACGCACACTTCACCTCAACATTAAGTGTAGAAAATGCTCTTCACATATATGATCATTTGTGCAAATAAAATCCCCACATTCACTTTAATTCAAGAGATATCACAGATACAAATACTTTCATTGTTATGCAAATAAGCTAATTAGTGTGCACACAATTCCTAATCATGCTCACTTGAACAGTTCCCCTATGCCAAGTAACATGAATGTACACCATTCATAACATAAGTTATAAACACTTTAACCAAAATCTTTTAACCAAAACTTTAATTTGACAAATATTTTCATTTTTATGTAAATAAGCTAATTAGTATGCACACACAACACCAAATCATGTTCAATTGAACAGTACTCATGCCCTCTCCCACTGAACCAAATAGCAAGTTATTATCTAAGGTTAGATATTTTATGTGAAAGTCTATTGTCATGCAAATAACCTAATTAAGATGAACATTACATCTTACTATTAAGTGTAAACAATGCTCTTCACATATATGATCATTTGTGCAAACAAAATCCCCACTCCCACTTTAATTTAAGATATATCATAGATACAAATACTTTCATCGTTATGCAAATAAGCTAATTAGTATGCACACACAACCCCCGCCCCAATCATGCTTATTTGAACAGTACCTATGTCATCTACCTCTGTGCTAAGTTACATGAATGTACATCATTCGTAACTTAAGTTATGCGCTCATAAATGTTAAACATTTTGTACGAGTCTATTGTAACGCAAATAACCTAATTAAGATGCACACTTCACCTCATCATTAAGTGTAGACAATACTCTTTACATATTTGTGCAAACAAAATACCCACATCTACTTTAATTTAAGAGATATCATAGTATGATTAGCTAATTAGTATGCACACACAACACCAAATCATGTTCATATGAACAGTACTCATGCCCTCTCCCACTAAATCAAATACCAAGTTATTATCTAAGGTTAAATATTTTATGTGAAAGTCTATTGTTATGCAAATAACCTAATTAACATGCACATTACATCTTACCATTAAGTGTAGACAATGCTCTTCACATATATGATCATTTGTGCAAACAAAATCCCCACTCCCACTTTAATTTAAGATGTATCATAGATACAAATATTTTCATCATTAAGTGTAGACAATACTCTTTACATATTTGTGCAAACAAAATCCCCACATCTACTTTAGTTTAAGAGATATCATAGATACAAATATTTGCATTTTTATGCAAATCAGCGAATTAGTATGTACACACATTCCCCCAATTAAGCTCAAATGAGCAGTACCAATGCCCTCTCCCACTGAACCAAATAGTAAGTTATTATCTTAGGTTAAATATTTTGTACCCAAGTCTATTGTTATGCAAATAACCTAATTAATATGCACACTATACCTCACCATTGAGTGTAGACATTGCTCTTTACATACATGATCATTTGTGTAAAACAAAATCTCCACTCCCACTTTAATTTACGAGATATCATAGATAGAAATATTTGTATTGTTAAGCAAATAGGTCAATTAGTATGCATACGCAACCCTCAATCATGCTTATTTGAACAGTAACCATGTCCTCTACCCATGTGTCACGTGACATGAATGTACACCAGTCATAACTGAAGTTATACGCCAATGCATGTTAAACATTTTGTACGAAAGTCTTTTGTTATGCAAGAAACCTAATTATTACGCACACTTCACCTCAACATTAAGTGTAGACAATGCTCTTCACATATATGATCATTTGTGCAAATAAAATCCCCACATTTACTTTAATTCAAGAGATATCACAGATACAAATACTTTCATTGTTATGCAAATAAGCTAATTAGTATGCACACAAGCCCTAATCATGCTCACTTGCACAATTTCCCTATGCCAAGCTACATGAATGTACACCATTCATAACATAAGTTATGAAAACATTAACCAAAAACTTTTAACCAAAACTTTAATTTGACAAATATTTTCATTGTTATGTAAATAAGCTAATTAGTATGCACACACAACACCAAATCATGTTCATTTGAACAGTACTCATGCCCTCTCCCACTGAACCAAATAGCAAGTTATTATCTAAGGTTAAATATTTTATGTGAAAGTCTATTGTTATGCAAATAACCTAATTAACATGCACATTACATCTTACCATTAGGTGTAGACAATGCTCTTCACATATATGATCATTTGTGCAAACAAAATCCCTACTCCCACTTTAATTTAAGATATATCATAGATACAAACATTTTCATCGTTATGCAAATAAGCTAATTAGTATGCACAAACAACCCCGCCCCAATCGTGCTTATTTGAACAGTACCTATGCCATCTACCTCTGTGCTAAGTTACATGAATGTACATCATTCATAACTTAAGTTATGCGCTCATAAATGTTAAACATTTTGTACGAGTCTATTGTAACGCAAATAACCTAATTAAGATGCACACTTTACCTCATCATTAAGTGTAGACAATACTCTTTACATATTTGTGCAAACAAAATCCCCACATCTACTTTAATTTAAGAGATATCATAGTATGATTAGCTAATTAGTATGCACACATAACACCAAATCATGTTCATTTGAACAGTACTCATGCCCTCTCCCACTAAACCAAATAGCAAGTTATTATCTACGGTTAAATATTTTATGTGAAAGTCTATTGTTATGCAAATAACCTAATTAACATGCACACTTCACCTCATCATTAAGTGTAGACAATACTCTTTACATATTTGTGCAAACAAAATCCCCACATCTACTTCAATTTAAGAGATATCATAGAAACAAATATTTGCATTTTTTTGCAAATAAGCGAATTAGTAAGCACACACATTCCCCCAATTAAGCTCAAATGAACAGTACCAATGCCCTCTCCCACTGAAGCAAATAGCAAGTTATTATCTCAGGTTAAATATTTTGTACCCAAGTCTATTGTTATGCAAATAATCTAGTTAATATGCACACTATACCTCACCATTGAGTGTGGACAATGCTCTTTACATACATGATCATTTGTGTAAAACAAAATCTCCACTCCCACTTTAATTTAAGAGATATCATAGATAGAAATATTTTTATTGTTAAGCAAATAAGTCAATTAGTATGCATACGCAACCCTCAATTATGTTTATTTGAGCAGCAACCATGTCCTCTACCCATGTGCCACGTTACATGAATGTACACCAATCATAACTGAAGTTATATGCCAATGAATGCTACACATTTTGTACGAAAGCCTATTGTTATGCAAGAAACCTAATTATTACGCACACTTCACTTCAACATTAAGTGTAGAAAATGCTCTTCACATATATGATCATTTGTGCAAATAAAATCCCCACAATCACTTCAATTCAAGAGATATCACAGATACAAATACTTTCATTGTTATGCAAATAAGCTAATTAGTATGCACACAACCCCTAATCATGCTCACTTAAACAGTTCCCCCATGCCAAGTAACATGAATGTACACCATTCGTGACATAAGTTATGAAAACTTTAACCAAAAAACTTTCAACAAAACTTTAATTTGACAAATATTTTCATTGTTATGTAAATAAGCTAATTAGTATGCACACACAACACCAAATCATGTTCATTTGAACAGTACTCATGCCCTCTCCCACTAAACCAAATAGCAAGTTATTATCTAAGGTTAAATATTTTATGTCAAAGTCTATTGTTATGCAAATAACCTAATTAACATGGACATTACATCTTACCATTAAGTGTAGACAATGCTTTTCACATATATGATCATTTGTGCAAACAAAATCCCCACTCCCACTTTGATTTAAGATATATCATAGATACAAACATTTTCATCGTTATGCAAATAGGCTAATTAGTATGCACACACAACCCCCGCCCCAATCGTGCTTATTTGAACAGTACCTATGTCATCTACCTCTGTGCTAAGTTACATGAATGTACATCATTCATAACTTAAGTTATGCGCTCATAAATGTTAAACATTTTGTACGAGTCTATTGTAACGCAAATAACCTAATTAAGATGCACACTTCACCTCATCATTAAGTGTAGACAATACTCTTTACATATTTGTGCAAACAAAATCCCCACATCTACTTTAATTTAAGAGATATCATAGTATGATTAGCTAATTAGTATGCACACATAACACCAAATCATGTTCATTTGAACAGTACTCATGCCCTCTCCCACTAAACCAAATAGCAAGTTATTATCTAAGGGTACATATTTTATGTGAAAGTCTATTGTTATGCAAATAACCTAATTAACATGCACACTTCACCTCATCATTAAGTGTAGACAATACTCTTTACATATTTGTGCAAGCAAAATCCCCACATCTACTTCAATTTAAGAGATATCATAGAAACAAATATTTGCATTTTTTTGCAAATAAGCGAATTAGTAAGCACACACATTCCCCCAATTAAGCTCAAATGAACAGTACCAATGCCCTCTCCCACTGAAGCAAATAGCAAGTTATTATCTCAGGTTAAATATTTTGTACCCAAGTCTATTGTTATGCAAATAACCTAGTTAATATGCACACTATACCTCACCATTGAGTGTGGACAATGCTCTTTACATACATGATCATTTGTGTAAAACAAAATCTCCACTCCCACTTTAATTTAAGAGATATCATAGATAGAAATATTTTTATTGTTAAGCATATAAGTCAATTAGTATGCATACGCAACCCTCAATTATGTTTATTTGAGCAGCAACCATGTCCTCTACCCATGTGCCACGTTACATGAATGTACACCAATCATAACTGAAGTTATATGCCAATGAATGCTACACATTTTGTACGAAAGCCTATTGTTATGCAAGAAACCTAATTATTACGCGCACTTCACCTCAACATTAAGTGTAGAAAATGCTCTTCACATATATGATCATTTGTGCAAATAAAATCCCCACAATCACTTCAATTCAAGAGATATCACAGATACAAATACTTTCATTGTTATGCAAATAAGCTAATTAGTATGCACACAACCCCTAATCATGCTCACTTAAACAGTTCCCCTATGCCAAGTAACATGAATGTACACCATTCGTGACATAAGTTATGAAAACTTTAACCAAAAACTTTCAACCAAAACTTTAATTTGACAAATATTTTCATTGTTATGTAAATAAGCTAATTAGTATGCACACACAACACCAAATCATGTTCATTTGAACAGTACTCATGCCCTCTCCCACTAAACCAAATAGCAAGTTATTATCTAAGGTTAAATATTTTATGTCAAAGTCTATTGTTATGCAAATAACCTAATTAACATGCACATTACATCTTACCATTAAGTGTAGACAATGCTTTTCACATATATGATCATTTGTGAAAACAAAATCCCCACTCCCACTTTAATTTAAGATATATCATAGATACAAATATTTTCATTGTTATGCAAATAAGCTAATTAGTGTGCACACACAACCCCCGCCCCAATCATGCTTATTTGAACAGTACCTATGTCATCTACCTCTGTGCTAAGTTACATGAATGTACATCATTCATAACTTAAATTATGCGCTCATAAATGTTAAACATTTTGTACGAGTCTATTGTAACGCAAATAACCTAATTAAGATGCACACTTCACCTCATCATTAGGTATAGACAATACTCTTTACATATTTGTGCAAACAAAATCCCCACATCTACTTTAATTTAAGAGATATCATAGTATGATTAGCTAATTAGTATGCACACACAACACTAAATCATGTTTATTTGAACAATACTCATGCCCTCTTCCACTGAACCAAATAGCAAGTTATTATCTACGGTTAAATATTTTATGTGAAAGTCTATTGTTATGCAAATAACCTAATTAACATGCACATTACATCTTACCATTAAGTGTAGACAATGCTCTTCACATATATGATCATTTGTGCAAACAAAATCCCCACTCCCACTTTAATTTAAGATATATCATAGATACAAATATTTTCATCATTAAGTGTAGACAATACTCTTTACATATTTATGCAAACAAAATCCCCACATCTACTTGAAATTAAGAGATATCATAGATACAAATATTTGCATTTTTATGCAATAAGCGAATTAGTATGCACACACATTCCCCCAATTAAGCTCAAATGAGCAATACCAATGCCCTCTCCCACTGAACCAAATAGCAAGTTATTATCTCAGGTTAAATATTTTGTACCCAAGTCTATTGTTATGCAAATAATCTAATCAATATGCACACTATACCTCACCATTGAGTGTAGACAATGCTCTTTACATACATGATCATTTGTGTAAAACAAAATCTCCACTCCCACTTTAATTTAAGAGATATCATAGATAGAAATATTTTTATTTTTAAGCAAATAAATCAATTAGTATGCATACGCAACCCTCAATTATGCTAATTTGAACAGTAACCATGTCCTCTACCCATGTGCCACGTTACATGAATGTACACCAGTCATAACTGAAGTTATACGTTAATGAATGTTAAACATTTTGTACGAAAGTCCATTGTTATGCAAGAAACCTAATTATTACGCACACTATACCTCAACATTAAGTGTAGACAATGCTCTTCACATATATGATCATTTGTGCAAATAAAATCCCCACATTTACTTTAATTTAAGAGATATCACAGATACAAATACTTTCATTGTTATGCAAATAAGCTAATTAGTATGCACACAACCCCTAATCATGCTCATTTGAACAGTTCCCGTATGTTAAGTTACATGAATGTACACCATTCATAACATAAGTTATGAAAACTTTACCCCAAAACCTTTAACCAAAACTTTAATTTGACAAATATTTTCATTGTTATGTAAATAAGCTAATTAGTATGCACACACAACACCAAATCATGTTCATTTGAACAGTACTCATGCCCTCTCCCACTGAACCAAATAGCAAGTTATTATCTAAGGTTAAATATTTTATGTGAAAGTCTATTGTTATGCAAATAACCTAATTAACATGCACATTACATCTTACCATTAAGTGTAGACAATGCTCTTCACATATATGATCATTTGTGCAAACAAAATCCCCACTCCCACTTTGATTTAAGATATATCATAGATACAAATATTTTCATCATTAAGTGTAGACAATACTCTTTACATATTTGTGCAAACAAAATCCCCACATCTACTTTAATTTAAGAAATTTTATAGATACAAATATTTGCATATTTATGCAAATAGCCTAATTAGTATGCACACACATTCCCCCAATTAAGCTCAAATGAACAGTACCAATGCCCTCTCCCACTGAACCAAATAGCAAGTTATTATCTCAGGTTAAATATGTTGTACCCAAGTCTATTGTTATGCAAATAAGCTAATTAATATGCACACTATACCTCACCATTGAGTGTAGACAATGCTCTTTACATACATGATCATTTGTGTAAAACAAAATCTCCACTCCCACTTTAATTTAAGAGATATCATAGATATAAATATTTGCATTGTTTAGCAAATAAGTCAATTAGTATGCATACGCAACCCTCAATTATGTTTATTTGAAGAGTAACCATGTCCTCTACCCATGTGCCACGTTACATGAATGTACACCAATCGTAACTGAAGTTATACGTTAATGAATGTGAAACATTTTGTACGAAAGTCTATTGTTATGCAAGAAACCTAATTATTACGCACACTTGACCTCAACATTAAGTGTAGAAATTGCTCTTCACATATATGATCATTTGTGCAAATAAAATCCCCACATTCACTTTAATTCAAGAGATATCACAGATACAAATACTTTCATTGTTATGCAAATAAGCTAATTAGTATGCACACAACCCCTAATCATGCTCACTTTAACAGTTACCCTATGCCAAGTAACATGAATGTACACCATTCATGACATAAGTTATGAAAACTGTAACCAACAACTTTTAACCAAAACTTTAATTTGACAAATATTTTCATTGTTATGTAAATAAGCTAATTAGTATGCACACACAACACCAAATCATGTTCATTTGAACAGTACTCATGCCCTCTCCCACTGAACCAAATAGCAAGTTATTATCTAAGGTTAAATATTTTATGTGAAAGTCTATTGTTATGCAAATAACCTAATTAGCATGCACATTACATCTTACCATTAAGTGTAGACAATGCTCTTCACATATATGATCATTTGTGCAAACAAAATCCCCACTCCCACTTTAATTTAAGATATATCATAGATACAAATTTTTTCATCGTTATGCAAATAAGCTTATTAGTATGCATACACAACCTCCGCCCCAATCATGCTTATTTGAACAGTATCTATGTCATCTACCTCTGTGCTAAGTTACATGAATGTACATCATTCATAACTTAAGTTATGCGCTCATAACTGTTAAACATTTTGTACGAGTCTATTGTAACGCAAATAATCTAATTAAGATGCACACTTCACCTCATCATTAAGTGTAGACAATACTCTTTACATATTTGTGCAAACAAAATCCCCACATCTACTTTAATTTAAGAGATATCATAGTATGATTAGCTAATTAGTATGCACACACAACACCAAATCATGTTCATTTGAACAGTACTCATGCCCTCTCCCACTGAACCAAATAGCAAGTTATTATCTAAAATTAAATATCTTATGTGAAAGTCTATTGCTATGCAAATAACCTAATTAACATGCACATTACATCTTACCATTAAACGTAGACAATGCTCTTCACATATATGATCATTTGTGCAAACAAAATCCCCACTCCCACTTTGATTTAAGATATATCATAGATACAAATATTTTCATCATTAAGTGTAGACAATACTCTTTACATATTTGTGCAAACAAAATCCCCACTCCCACTTTGATTTAAGATATATCATAGATACAAGTATTTTCATTGTTATGCAAATAAGCTAATTAATATGCACACACATCCCCCGCCCCAATCATGCTTATTTGAACAGTACCCATCATCTACCTCTGTGCTAAGTTACATGAATGTACATTATTCATAACTTTAGTTATGCGCTCATGAATGTAACACATTTTGTACGAGTCCATTGTTATGCAAATAACCTAATTAAGATGCACACTTCCCCTCATCTTTAAGTGTATACAATACTCTTTACATATTTGTGCAAACAAAATCCCCACATCTACTTTAATCTAAGAGATTTTATAGATACAAGTATTTGCATATTTATGCAAATAAGCTCATTAGTATGCACACACATTCCCCTAATTAAGCTCAAATGAACAGTACCAATGCCCTCTCCCACTGAAGCAAATAGCAAGTTATTATCTCAGGTTAAATATTTTGTACCCAAGTCTATTGTTATGCAAATAAGCTAATTAATATGCACACTATACCTCACTATTGAGTGTAGACAATGCTCTTCACATACATGATCACTTGTTTAAAACAAAATCTCCACTCCCACTTTAATTTAAGAGATATCATAGATAGAAATATTTTTATTGTTAAGCAAATAAGTCAATTAGTATGCATACGCAACCCTCAATTATGTGTATTTGAACAGTAACCATGCCCTCTACCCATGTGCCACGTTACATGAGTGTACACCAATCATAACTGAGGTTATACGTTAATGAATGTGAAACATTTTGTACGAAAGTCTATTGTTATGCAAGAAACCTAATCAATACGCACACTTTACCTCAACATTAAGTGTAGAAATTGCTCTTCACATATATGATCATTTGTGCAAATAAAATCCCCACATTCACTTTAATTCAAGAGATATCACAGATACAAATACTTTCATTGTTATGCAAATAAGCTAATTAGTATGCACACAACCCCTAATCATGCTCATTTGAACAGTTCCCGTATGTTAAGTTACATGAATGTACACCATTCATAACATAAGTTATGAAAACTTTACCCCAAAACCTTTAACCAAAACTTTAATTTGACAAATATTTTCATTGTTATGTAAATAAGCTAATTAGTATGCACACACAACACCAAATCATGTTCATTTGAACAGTACTCATGCCCTCTCCCACTGAACCAAATAGCAAGTTATTATCTAAGGTTAAATATTTTATGTGAAAGTCTATTGTTATGCAAATAACCTAATTAACATGCACATTACATCTTACCATTAAGTGTAGACAATGCTCTTCACATATATGATCATTTGTGCAAACAAAATCCCCACTCCCACTTTGATTTAAGATATATCATAGATACAAATATTTTCATCATTAAGTGTAGACAATACTCTTTACATATTTGTGCAAACAAAATCCCCACATCTACTTTAATTTAAGAAATTTTATAGATACAAATATTTGCATATTTATGCAAATAGCCTAATTAGTATGCACACACATTCCCCCAATTAAGCTCAAATGAACAGTACCAATGCCCTCTCCCACTGAACCAAATAGCAAGTTATTATCTCAGGTTAAATATGTTGTACCCAAGTCTATTGTTATGCAAATAAGCTAATTAATATGCACACTATACCTCACCATTGAGTGTAGACAATGCTCTTTACATACATGATCATTTGTGTAAAACAAAATCTCCACTCCCACTTTAATTTAAGAGATATCATAGATATAAATATTTGCATTGTTTAGCAAATAAGTCAATTAGTATGCATACGCAACCCTCAATTATGTTTATTTGAAGAGTAACCATGTCCTCTACCCATGTGCCACGTTACATGAATGTACACCAATCGTAACTGAAGTTATACGTTAATGAATGTGAAACATTTTGTACGAAAGTCTATTGTTATGCAAGAAACCTAATTATTACGCTTACTTGACCTCAACATTAAGTGTAGAAATTGCTCTTCACATATATGATCATTTGTGCAAATAAAATCCCCACATTCACTTTAATTCAAGAGATATCACAGATACAAATACTTTCATTGTTATGCAAATAAGCTAATTAGTATGCACACAACCCCTAATCATGCTCACTTTAACAGTTACCCTATGCCAAGTAACATGAATGTACACCATTCATGACATAAGTTATGAAAACTGTAACCAACAACTTTTAACCAAAACTTTAATTTGACAAATATTTTCATTGTTATGTAAATAAGCTAATTAGTATGCACACACAACACCAAATCATGTTCATTTGAACAGTACTCATGCCCTCTCCCACTGAACCAAATAGCAAGTTATTATCTAAGGTTAAATATTTTATGTGAAAGTCTATTGTTATGCAAATAACCTAATTAGCATGCACATTACATCTTACCATTAAGTGTAGACAATGCTCTTCACATATATGATCATTTGTGCAAACAAAATCCCCACTCCCACTTTAATTTAAGATATATCATAGATACAAATTTTTTCATCGTTATGCAAATAAGCTTATTAGTATGCATACACAACCTCCGCCCCAATCATGCTTATTTGAACAGTATCTATGTCATCTACCTCTGTGCTAAGTTACATGAATGTACATCATTCATAACTTAAGTTATGCGCTCATAACTGTTAAACATTTTGTACGAGTCTATTGTAACGCAAATAATCTAATTAAGATGCACACTTCACCTCATCATTAAGTGTAGACAATACTCTTTACATATTTGTGCAAACAAAATCCCCACATCTACTTTAATTTAAGAGATATCATAGTATGATTAGCTAATTAGTATGCACACACAACACCAAATCATGTTCATTTGAACAGTACTCATGCCCTCTCCCACTGAACCAAATAGCAAGTTATTATCTAAAATTAAATATCTTATGTGAAAGTCTATTGCTATGCAAATAACCTAATTAACATGCACATTACATCTTACCATTAAACGTAGACAATGCTCTTCACATATATGATCATTTGTGCAAACAAAATCCCCACTCCCACTTTGATTTAAGATATATCATAGATACAAATATTTTCATCATTAAGTGTAGACAATACTCTTTACATATTTGTGCAAACAAAATCCCCACTCCCACTTTGATTTAAGATATATCATAGATACAAGTATTTTCATTGTTATGCAAATAAGCTAATTAATATGCACACACATCCCCCGCCCCAATCATGCTTATTTGAACAGTACCCATCATCTACCTCTGTGCTAAGTTACATGAATGTACATTATTCATAACTTTAGTTATGCGCTCATGAATGTAACACATTTTGTACGAGTCCATTGTTATGCAAATAACCTAATTAAGATGCACACTTCCCCTCATCTTTAAGTGTATACAATACTCTTTACATATTTGTGCAAACAAAATCCCCACATCTACTTTAATCTAAGAGATTTTATAGATACAAATATTTGCATATTTATGCAAATAAGCTCATTAGTATGCACACACATTCCCCTAATTAAGCTCAAATGAACAGTACCAATGCCCTCTCCCACTGAAGCAAATAGCAAGTTATTATCTCAGGTTAAATATTTTGTACCCAAGTCTATTGTTATGCAAATAAGCTAATTAATATGCACACTATACCTCACTATTGAGTGTAGACAATGCTCTTCACATACATGATCACTTGTTTAAAACAAAATCTCCACTCCCACTTTAATTTAAGAGATATCATAGATAGAAATATTTTTATTGTTAAGCAAATAAGTCAATTAGTATGCATACGCAACCCTCAATTATGTGTATTTGAACAGTAACCATGCCCTCTACCCATGTGCCACGTTACATGAGTGTACACCAATCATAACTGAGGTTATACGTTAATGAATGTGAAACATTTTGTACGAAAGTCTATTGTTATGCAAGAAACCTAATCAATACGCACACTTTACCTCAACATTAAGTGTAGAAATTGCTCTTCACATATATGATCATTTGTGCAAATAAAATCCCCACATTCACTTTAATTCAAGAGATATCACAGATACAAATACTTTCATTGTTATGCAAATAAGCTAATTAGTATGCACACAAGCCCTAATCATGCTCACTTGAACAGTTCCCTTATGCCAAGCTACATGAATGTACACCATTCATAATATAAGTTATGAAAACATTAACCAAAAACTTTTAACCAAAACTTTAATTTGACAAATATTTTCATTGTTATGTAAATAAGCTAATTAGTATGCACACACAACACCAAATCATGTTAATTTGTACAGTACTCATGCCCTCTCCCACTGAACCAAATAGCAAGTTATTATCTAAGGTTAGATATTTTATGTGAAAGTCTATTGTTATGCATATAACCTAATTAACATGCACATTACATCTTACCATTAAGTGTAGACAATGCTCTTCACATATATGATCAATTGTGCAAACAAAATCCCCATTCCACTTAAATTCAAGATATATCATAAATACAAATATTTTCATTGTTATGCAAATAAGCTAATTAGTATGCACACACAACCCCCGCCCCAATCATGCTTATTTGAACAGTACCCATCATCTACCGCTGTGCTAAGTTACATGAATGTACATCATTCATAACTTTAGTTATGCGCTCATGAATGTTAAACATTTTGTACGAGTCCATTGTTATGCAAATAACCTAATTAAGATGCACACTTCACCTCATCATTAAGTGTAGACAATACTCTTTACATATTTGTGCAAACAAAATCCCCACATCCACCTTAATTTCAGAGATATCAAAGATACAATTATTTGCCTTTTTATGCAAATAAGCTAATTATTAAGCACACACAACCCCTCAATCATGCTTATTTGAACAGTACCCATGTCCTCTACCCTATGCCTAGTCACATGAATGTACACCATTCATAAGTTATGAAAGCTTTAACAATAAACTTCTAACAAAAAACTTTAACCAAAACATAACCAACATTTTCATTGTTATGCAAACAAGCTAATTATTATGCACACACAACCCTCCAGTCATGCTCATTTGATCAGTACCCATGTCGTCTACCCATATGCCAAGTCACATGAATGTACACCATCTATAATTTAAATTATGAAAATTTTAACCAAAACTTTACCGGACGCCGACGCCGACGCAGGGGGTAGTAGAATAGCTCTACTATTCTTCGAATAGTCAAGCTAAAAATGACTGGTGTAATAAGTGAACTGTAAATGTTGGCACTCTTTTCCTCACATTGTCAACAATTGTTAATGTATTTTGAAAAAAAATATTTTTGCTCAAACTTTCTTCAGGTGGTAAATTATAATACTAGATTCTGTATACTTTACTGACATATCCAATGGTTTTTAGAAAAATAACACTTAGGCCTACATATTTTTATATATTTTTTTTTTATAAAAACCATTGATAAACATTATAATTCATCATTTCTTAGATCATGCTATTATATGTATATATATACAAAAAAGAAGAAAGAAGGTATTACCTTTCCAAAAGAGGTTGATTTTCCCAGCCTGGTTGCCATGCAAACTGTCTCTGAAGAACCATGATCATCCAAAAAGAAATAAAATATTCAAAATTTCTCGCGTCCTTTGCTATATAAAATTCATTTCCTGCATGTATTGACATTGCCCCAGCCTGACTGCATGCAGATAAGCTGTCTCCGATCGTGCCATGAACAAATCCGGAATAACAAATGATCAAAATTTCGCGCGTCTTTTTGCGTTTTAAACTCACTTTGCTGTATTCATTGACATTGTTCCGCCTAACAGACAGCAAAACGTCTTTAAAAAAAATGGAAAAGGTTAAAACCAGTGTTAAATCGCTTGATGGAGAATATGGGAAATTAAGGTTAAAATCAGTGTTAAATAGCTTGCTGGAGAATATGGGTAATTTGGGGAAACGGTTAGCTGGTTAGGGAAAACAAAAGCTCTGCAACCGAGGGGAATCAAAGGCTGTATTAGTACAGTCAAAGATCTTTGTCAATAAACGTTAATTCGGCCTAATACTCAGAATTATGATAACAAAAAACATTTCACTTGTATTTCACTTTTTTTAGGCATATTCCAGGGAAAGCACATGTAAGTCACAATGAATACACATGGTAACTCATTCTTTTTTAGATTATGATATAATAACAAATTATTTAAGCATTAATTACCTTTTCCGAAGAGGTTGATTTACCCGCCTAATAGACAGCAAGCTTTAGACGTCTTCGAAGTGCATTGATTTAATCCAGAATAACAAATATTTAAAATTTCCCCGCGTCTTTCCTGCATTCATTGACATTTGACATCTGCAGCGTGACCTCATATAAACTCGTTCATTTATATTAAAGGGGTACTACACCGAAAAGTGAGTACATAATTTTCCACAGACTCACAAATGTTTTTCGATCCTTTTAGACAGCCTCAAAACTTCTCTAACACAAATATTTATACGAAGTAAAGTTTTCTTAGATTCATAAACAATACAATTTTTTCACTTAGGGAGGTAAAACAGGTAAATGGAGATTTGAAAATTCACCAAAAAGTCACCCTGAAATATGGGTCTAGTTCACCTTTAACCGTTCTTTCTTTCCCATTTGTTTCAATCTTTTGTCACAAAGCCCATTTTAAGGATTAAACTAATCGGTCCGCTGCCCACGTTCATTACATCGGCTTTTGCAAAATATTATACGGTAGCCTGGAAAGTTGGTAGCAGCAATATATCCTTATATACCTCAGTATAAGTTCACACTCGCTGACAAGAATTAGTTGTCGTGTATGCACCTTACAACCTTCCGTGATTAATGCTAAATTAATTTGTTGATGGCATATAATCTCAGAAATTCCCCTTAATTACTGACCCAATAGTAGGAAAATGGCGATTTTTGCCATCCCATGTACGGGGGAATGTGGTCCCATTAGAACAGTGCCTTTTTCAAAAATAAAGTGCCCTTCCAGGCCACTTTATTGTCTACAAACAGAGGCGGACTTTTGCATATGACTTTAAAAAGCTCCTCCACCCCCTTCCCTCACACACACTTTTCAAAAGCTTCCTACAACCGTGACATTTAGCAATACCTTGAGCTTTAATTAGAAGAAAATATGCAGTAGAACGTTCCATCAAGATGGATTAACAATTGACCATTTTACAGCATTTAGCATAGCACATACCAACTTGGTTTAATGTCCCACGGCCTTTGATAACCAGTTGTGAACTCACTGGTTGCAGACCCACCCTTTAAAATTTCAATGCCTTACTTTAATAAACTATGCACATATTTTTCCCAACAGTGTTCACCAACACTTTTTTTTTTTTTTAAAACCTATTACATGTATTATGTCAAATACCCCCAGGAATTATGACCCTGGAATGGGGCAAATACAGTTGGTAGGGACATGGACGCCATCCAATAGTGCCTCGAACGGAACTCAAGAAGGGGTATTTTTAATACGGCCTGTGAGTGATCTGCACTATAGCAAGTTGAGATAAAACAAAATACAAATACCATGCACATTGGCTATATTGGCTATACGCATTGGCTATATACGCATTGGCTATACGCATTGGCCTGTTGGCTATACACATTGTCTATCCGGCTATACACATTGACATATGCCGGTGTAAATGGATCAGGCTGTCAGGCATTTAACAGACTGACAGATCAATCCGTTGGGAAAAACTGAAGAGCGATGAGCAAAGGCCGGTCAGCTGGCTAGTGGTCACCTTCTCCTTCATACTATGGTATGGATAAAAACAGGAATGGGGTTGTGGCAAAAGCTTGAAGAGGCAGATCTTGAAATGCAAAATTGAACTATTTTTGACCGCAAATTGAAGAATTTTTGCCAACATCTTAAATTTCTGTTTCATTTGATATTTCACTGAACTATATTTATGGTTTTGATAATAAAAAAAGAAATATATGAAAAAGATGGGGAAGGGGCATACGGAATTTACTATGCCCCAATATCCCCCTTATATAGATAGATACGCTACTGCCGTTTATAAACAGGCATGAACCTGGGAATTTCCCTGAAAAGGGAGACAATTCGGGCAAAATTGTGGGGTTCACGGGTGAAGCTCTGGTCTGAAGCTTTCTTGTTTTTGATACCCCAAAGTGGATTACGTCAAAACAAATTTTCACAATGTATACTTGATGAGAAGAAGACAATTTTAAATTCTCATGTTAAAATCTACTCGTATATTAAGATTACCACTTCTAAGTAGGCAGAGCAACAGAGTAGAAATACATTTCCTATACAAATTGAGAAAAATTGGGTGAAATTGTGGAGTCCATGGGCAAAGCCCTGGTAGGCAGGGATGGCGGAAGATATGTGAATCTAATGAGGGGGAGGGGGGGTACACAGGATATTAGGGGCACTTTTCGATTGACGTGTTTCGAAAGCATGTACGACAGCATTATAGCTTTAGAGGCAATCTCCCCACACCCCACCCCTTCCCCTCCCGAAAATTTCCAACTTTAATCGGTCTGGAAATTTCTGGTGACCCTTATATTTTTGCTGCCACAAAACTCTTAGATCAAGATATTTAGAACCAAAATTTAGAAAAATACATTTATCAGTTTATCATGAATCCGAAACTTTAATGAGACAGTCCCAAATAATGTGATAAACAAATAAGAGGTCCTTAGAATGGTTTAGAGGTTTTTCATCATTTTCTTGCTGAAAATGAATTAAAATTGATATATTGGTCATGACATTCTCACTCGGTCTTCAGCTGATCAGTGACAAGGGTCCAACTGCCAAGTTCCAACTGATCAGGCAAGTGAGTGGATGAAGAGAGTGCAAAATGCATGGCATTATTCAGTGGCATAACAAAGAAGATCAAACCAGGGACAACATTTGTTTTACATAGTCAGAGCGATCATACATCACACAAGCTGTGATATCGCTCTTTAATTTTAAAGATGGTGAAGAAGAGACCCCTTTTATCCGCTCTGTTAGTCTTCCATCACTAATGGAACGCGATATTGATGACATAGAAATTTACCACTTTGCTAAGACGTTTTGATTTATTCCGAGTACAAACCCCTTTGCCTAAAGGTGAATATGAAGATCCAAACCCAGAGAATCAAATCATGCCAAAGAAGACTTCAAAGGAAACAGAATGGTAAAGAAAGTGTTTAAAAATCTTATTTCATTAAGGAGATATTCAAGTTTAAAACTCTGTCTTCTGTGTAGGAAAAACTGACAAGTTGTCATGTCAGTTGACAAATTAGTTAAGTGCAACCAAACTAAAGAAGAAAACCGTGGAACAAAATCGTTTTCCATAATTCTTAATATTTTCGTACCCGTTGTTGGTTTTGTTACCTCAAACGAGTATTGGATTGGATTTCCTTCATGGTATTGATATGGCCGTGTTATTGGAAACCACAATCGGAGATATCGTTATAGATCTTTATCCGGAAGAAAGGCCAAGATGTAAGCAGCTAGTTATAACGTTATAACGTTATCCATTATATTACTAGTTTCACGAGAATTTTAATCCACTAACCAAGTTGTGATAGCTGATCCTTACAGAATCGCACTTATGCACTTGTAGCTTGCAACTGTTAATTATTTACATTAAAGAAAATAAAAAGTCGACATCCCCTGTGCATGAAACGCTAGACTACAGGTAGTTAAGTTATATATGGCAAATTTCTATGGAATTCATATGCCCTATGTAGGCAGCCGATTCTGTGCCGACGTTAGGCCTATGGTTTCTACCCATACTGGAAAGTTAGTTTTTTGCATGCCACAGATTTGCCCTATTTTCTTGATACTTGCTTTCTGCACCCATACGCCACAAGAGAGCCACTTCATTAAATTATATGCCATTCAAAGTAGGCCTATGTTGATCTGAATCTGAATCGGTTAAGTCGACAAAATTCCTTCAGGAGGACATGAACGCCAACCAAGCGTAAAAAGTAAAACTAGTTAGCAATACATCTGTTAGTAAGTTTAGCTTTGAAACACTTGAGACTAGGTGCATGTACATTGTCTGATGGTAAAGCATTCCAATTCTTTAGTGTGTGAGGGAAGAAAGAGTGTTATATACATTCTTTTTAGCATAGGAAACCTGGAAATTAAGGTCATGATTATTTCTTGTATTAGTTCTGACGGTGGGGATAAGTTCATCTTTATTGATGGCGACAAGATTGTTATTGATTTTATATAGCATATGTAGCCGGATGTTGTATCTTCTTGTTTTTAGCAGGGGCCAATCTAAATCATGAAGCACGTTTTTTACACTAGATTTATAAGAGTGTCTGCCATACAGAACCTAGCTGCTCTCCTTTGAATTGATTCAAGTTTATCCACATGATGGGGGTCCCAAACTGCTGATGCGTACTTAAGTACTGGCCTGACTAGAGCTTTATAAGCAATGGATTTAACGTTGGTGGGACAGTTTGAGAGGTTACGTCTTAATAGGCCAAGTACAGAGTTAGCTATTTTGGTTATGTTATGTATATGTTTATCCCATCTAAGTTTATTATCAATTTCAACACCTAGGTATGGGTGGGAGTTGACATGTTTTAGTGGCTGGTTGCATAAGGTATAAACAGGTGATTTAAAGCATTTCTTAGAGGAAATTGACAAGATGTAGCATTTAGAGGGGTTGAAATTCATTTGCCATTTGTTTTGCCATTGTTCAAGTTTGTTGAGATCATCTTGGAGGATTCGTTGGTCAGAGGGGTTATCAATTGTTCTGTACACAAAGCAGTCATCAGCAAACAGTCTAACTGTGCTGTTTATATTGTCAGGGATGTCATTTACATATAAAAGGAAAAGTCGACATCCATTAACATTGCGATATCATATAATAATTTGAAGGATTTCTTCAGTGATCAAAGCAAGTTTATCTTATATGTAAGGGGACTTTAAAAGAAACGAAATGTTGAAGAAAGCATTAAAATATAGTATTCTGTTAAGGAGATGTTTAAAATGGTCTAAAGTTCTAGTGACTTAGATTTTTTAAACATGGTGTTCTAGGTTGCGAATTCTTGGTTTAACCACGCTTGAGTTGAGAAGAGTACGTAGCGATATGACTTAGGTTTTTAAGTTCCTATCTGGTAGTGATTCTTTGACTTCCTGTTATTTCTTGAATGTTTCAACTAATCCTCATGTGATATGTGGTAACACTTTAAAGTTGACCAAAGTTCTCATGGATAGATATTCAGCGTTTTAGCTTTTCGCAAAGACTTGTTAGTGAGTAGAATGGTTTTCCTGAGTGGGTAGTTAGCTCCAATTCTGTTCATAATTTTAAAGTTAGAATTGACAAGTTCTTTACTAACTCTAGGCGTCTTTGAGTTTTTTTGGTGTTTTGTTTTGGTGGTGTTACAGTACTTTGGGCTTTTTATGGGGTGACTAATCTTTCTTAGCCCCATAATCTTGTTATGTTATAACATAATATAACAAGATTATGGGCTAAGAAGGGTTAGTCACCCCATAAAAACCAAACTAACACCACCACCACCACCACAAAAAAATAAAATACAAAATAATCAAAGATGCCCAGAGTTAGTAAAGAACTCGTCAATGTTGACCTTAATATTGTGAACAGAATTGGAGCTAACTACCCACTCTGTCAAACCATTCCACTCGATAACAAGTCTTTGCGAAAAGCTAAAATGCAGAAGATCTATCCGTGAGAACTCTTTAATCAACTTCAAACTGTTACCACGTGTCACATGAGAATTAGCTAAGACATGCAAGAAATAACAGGAGGTCAAAGTATCATTACCAGATAGGAACTTAAAAACTTGAATTATATCGCCACGTACTCTTCTCAACTCAAGCGTGGTAAACCAAGCATTTGCGACCTGTAATAAACCCGTAATTTTTATCAAGTAGAACTCTTATGCAATTATCCTACTGTAGGTTATGAAACATTGGTATAGTACAGTATCCTATTGGGATTACCATTATATTGGGACATACTGTACATTCTAAAGTAGAGTGTGACATTTAGTAGACTTTTTTAAGATAACTTTTATTTTTTCAAGATTTTCATTTTAATTTTTCTTCCATATTTAGGTTGTCTTAATTTTCTGAAGCTATGTAAAATCAAGTACTACAACTTTTGCCTCTTTCATTCTGTGCAGGTTAGTTGATGTTATTAATATTGTATCTGTTTTACTTTTATACTTGAGCTTTGTTACACTTGTTACATGTATTGCATAGGCCATCAACCACTCCTTTCTATCTCACACCGTTTGGGGCTACAGTTTCAATATCACTCCATGAATGTTTATTGTCCAGGTACTTTCACCTCTTACTGCATGTCCCTCCTTCAAGCATTTCTTGTTCGGCCTCTCATCCTTTTTCCTAGTGGATTCCATGATAAGGCTTGCCTAGTAATATTGGACGTAAGCTTCTTTAGCATTTGACCAATCCATTCCCATTTCCTTCTGAAAATGAGATGTTCCACTGGTTGCTGATTAGTCCTTTACCACAGTTCCAAATTTCTTATTGTTTCAGGCCACCAAATTCTCAGAATTCTTCTGAGACATTTGTTTATAAGCACCTGGGTCTTCTTTGCAGGGGTATAACAAACAATGGATTTATGTTTGAATGTAAAGAGATACTGAAGTAAGATTTAGTATTAAGGCATTGGGCTTTCTTCAGGTTAAAAATGATTGCAGATGTACCATCTTGATTATTTATTGCATGACTTGAAGACAGAAAAGAGTACAGTATGTACTTATAATTATTCAGAATATGCCATCTTGTCTCTGTACACTAGTCTGAAGCCAGATATTGTGTAAACTTGGGGATAAAAACACAGTACAGTTCAATGTTTCTGATTGGTCAAAGTTTGTACACAATCCCTGATAAGTCAATCAATTACCGCCACGGAAATCAGATTTATCTGTGATGGCTTGAGAAATTTCCTTGAGAGGAGATTCCCTTTTGAATTTCTGCATAATAACTTTAAAGCAATTTTAAAAGTATTTAAAAATAATGTTTAAAAAAGTGATACAATTGATGAAAATGTGTGAATTATAAGTGATTTAAAGTGTGTTACTTTTTTGTATAACTTTGTAGCATAAATTTATGGCACAGAGCGGTGACCCCACTGGAAGTGGCAGAGGAGGTGAATCCATGTTTAGGTATGACATGTTTTGTGCATTTTCATTGAATTGTTAGGCTTTAGAATGTGCATCTTAAAATAAATGTACAAACTTTGTCGAGTAGTGGGGTTGAGGGTATGGGATTTCTCCTCACAAATCCTTCATACATACAGTCCCCTCCCCACCCCTACACTGGAGTATACTGGTATATACCTCTTAATAATAAATAGTATAATTGTATCGCTCTGTGCTGAATACTTGGGGAATTTTACTTTGCCATTTGTATGAGAAATTGTTATGTTAAAATAACACATTTTAAATTTCCGGTTTTATTTTCCAAAGATAATGGGTTGGTAAACGTGTAGGAAAAGCATTATTTAAAAAAATAGTTATTTTTCTCTTGTGATTGAAATTATTATTTCTAATTGAGATTACCGCTCTAATATTGTGTGATATACATCTCATCTTGTGGACATAGATTTTATAAAGTTGGATGAATACTGTATGTTCATGTACTTTGACCCGAGAAAATTACTTGTTTTATATTTCAGCAAAAAATATAGCCTGGAATATTTTGCGTACAATTGTGATGTACTGTTATAACCCATCAAAGTTTGATTTGTTGTACGAGTGCTAAATTTTGATATTCCATTTCACCTCTAGTAAGCTTTATGGAGATCAAGCAAAATTCTTTGAAATGGAAACAAATCCCAGGATCAAACACAAGAAGAGAGGGTGTATTTCCATGGTGAATAACGGAGAGAATTTACATGGATCCCAGGTGAGAGGTTTGAGAGATCGGGTTTGCAATTAACCTCACTGAGTAAGATGATCGACAGCTTTTTTAACCAATCACTGCATGAATTTGCCAAGCAACAAAATCTGCGTAACCAAGTAGGGCAAAAATGCTACGTGGCACTGGTGCAATACATCTAGATAGCGACGTGTGCTCATGCAGTTAATGCAATATACTGCACAAAGCAAATTTCTGCACACACAGACTGAGTAACGACAAGATGGTGAACAATAATTGAGCTTACAGGCTCGCTATGGAATTTGTAAATCTGATTACCATTACTCAGAATGGTCAGGCCACATGAACATCTAAATGTCAATGTGTTGGTCATGCATGATTGTGGATTTGAGGTTTCTTTGCCCCACCTAGTTACCATGTTGGTGGGTGTGGCTTATTTCTTGATAATCGGAGAGGTTAATTAAAGGAGCACTTGGCCGAAATGTGACAGCCTGTTATTCTGGAGGTGTTCAGAATATCCAAATCCACTTTTCTTGCAGGTGATGGTACTAATAACCTTTGATGTGAATGTTCTAAGCAATCGTAATCATTTAAGATGTATAATCTATTCATTTTTCACTAACACCTGTAAAAAAAGGACACCTTTGTTACTACTAAAATCCAATAAATAAAATAAAATAAAAAAAGACTCTCCAAGTGAAGGGTCCATTAAATATTACCTCTAATGAATGAAATTGAGAAGCAGTGGCTCAGCGGTTAAGGAATCATGATCGTATTCTAAAGGTACCGGTTTCGATTCCTGTCGTGAGCACTGTAAGGTGTCCTTAAGCAAGACAATTTCCACTCCGCTGTAAAATGGCGTCCCGTCCATGGGAGTCACGTACGTTCATCCGCTTGTGTTATTGAAATCGGAGATGAGCTCTGGCCCTATGAGCCTTATGGCTCGGATAGATTTAGCTTTAGCTAATCAATGAGGTGGGGTAAAATGCTGGCTTAATGCAGGTAGATGTGAAAGCTATAACATAGTCATAAGTTCAAGCTTGGTAGTCTTTGTAATAACAAACAGAACATTTTGAATATATAACTCTAATTATTGACCACTCTGTTGCTGTAAGGGGGTTAAGGTGGAGGGGGGGAGGGGGCTGAGGAGAGGGGGTATTTGCTAATGAATCATTAAAAGCAGAGACTAGGCTTTTATATAAAATATGTAATAATTTTAGCGTAAATGTACTAACAGTAATTGATCAGATATACAGCTGCTACTTATTGGCTGTATATTTTCGAGCAATTATCGGCCAACTTATTAAGTATTCTTTGATGTCTCTAGAAATATTATACAAATTGGCAACTTGATCCTAGAGCATTAGGCTTTAAAAAAAAAAAGGCTGGATTCATCAAAGTTGCTTTGTGTAATTATTGACTTGGATGTACCAAACCATTATGGTGCACGCTAAAGTAATGCATCAGGATAGATCAGATAATACAGTTGTTGAATCACTACAAGTTTAGTGGATTGAAATTATGTTTATCACTCATCATACTGTAACCCTTACTCTACCAGCACTTACTTGAAAATGCGCTAGGCAGGCGGAGTCAAAGATGAGGAACCCAAAACGGTGATAATATCGCTGCAATGACAGGGCTGATACAGCCGCTAAGCTTGCCCTTAACCTCCTCCCTTCCCCTTTTCCCAAAACCCTCTCTGACATCAAACCGCTTATCGCTTCTCTTGTTCGTGACCGCTGGCAAACCTTATGGAACTTCCAAATTGATAACAAACTTCATGTTATCCAGCCCACAATCCCGATCAAATCCACCATCAACAACCTTTCTCGTATCGACAACGTTCATATTACCCGTCTTAGAATTGGTCACACCCACCTCACTCACTCCCACCTCCTTATTGGTTCCCCCTAACCCCTCTGTAACAATTGCCACTGCATCCTCACAATCCAACACGTTCTCCTTGCTTGCCCCTGTACAACCTTCCCAGAGCTTCCTCGCTCCCCACAACTCAATTGCTGAGTTCTTCCAAAAAAATCCTCCAGATAAAATAGTCTCCTTCCTTCAGCATGCATCCCTCTACAACCGTATTTAATTCTCCTCTTCCACCCCCTCTCTACTTTGTTTTTGTTTTACCCATGCACCTCCTCTCTCGATCACAGCTTTCTGGCTTTTGTTCTTGAATTTCTCTCATTCTTCCCCTGGTCTCTTTCCTTACTACCTCTAAAATGATCTGACCTCTCAGGCACAATTTGACCTTCATTGTCGTGGTGCCGTTAAGACCTCATCAAACAAACATGGTAGAGTAAGGGTTAGGCACAGGCTGATTATTGAGGGGTCCTCTGTCTTCCAAGCAGCAGAGTTGGGCTTGTTCTGCTTCAGTGACCTGCTGGGCCACCCACAGGGATCATGCTGCATATATTTTCGAGTTGGCACACCTGTTGCGGGATTATTAACCTTTACTCTACCAGTACTTGTTTTTGAAAATGGCGGAGTCAAAGATGAGGAACCCAAAAAGGTGATAATATCGCCGCGTGGTAGAGTAAGGGTTAAATTGTAGCAAAATTGTGCTGAAAAAATGGGTCTGCTGTTTTAATACTTTGTGAAAGTAAAAAACTTGCTATTAAATCAAATTAAGAAGTACACTAAGGTAAAAGCAAGTTCATACATCTGCCAGTAGGACTGTATGGAGAGAAGGAGCTTGTATCACACAACTTTTACCTAAACCTGTCTATAGAGATGAAAGGAGCTTTTTTGCATGTACGTCTGTAGAAGAGCATTCAAGGAGAAATCAAACACCAGTCACAATATGGAAGATGTCTTCTTAACTTAAAAATGAGCCCAATCTCTTTCGCTTTTACTATTAAGGTTTTCATTCTCCATGTAAGCTTTTCAAGGAACTTCTACAAGAAACATTAAAGCGTGTATCAGTTTTGCTTCTTTGAGGGACATTTTTGGTTTAAAGGGGGACATGAGGGCATTTTTTTGGTGAGGTTTTCAAATAATCATTATAACCTCTTTTGCCTCCTTAAGTGAAATATATCATTGTTTATGAATCTTATGACTACATGGTATAATTATTGGTATTAGAGTTGTAGTTTTTTTTGTTGGTCAAAAAGCTTTGCTAAATATGTTAAAGTCTCCAGAAAACTGTTCCCTCACTTTTCAGTCTAGTGACCCTTGCACGTTTTAGTGTTCCAACGATAATTGGTTTGCCGATCATATCGTGCCGATAATGGCTGATTGGCAGTATTCAAGTATTCGAGATGACGTCACAAGAACGTGCGTAAATCTGAACGATCAGTTTGTCGGTAAAAACAAAAGCATTTTACCATTACAGCCAGTGTGAAATTGATCACCTTTAGAGGCCTAAATCTCTACGTTTGCTTTAGAAATTTTGCAGGAAATTGTCGCAAATGTGGAGGAAATATCGTAGAAAAGATCATTTGAAGTTTGAAATATATGTATTGTGAATACCTAGATTAAAGCGTGGTGTTCACTTGTGCGCAAAGCGTAGCAAGTTTTCACGGACAGAGTCCTGGATGTTCAAAATGCCCGGATGACCGAATACTCAAATAATCAGGATCAGTGAAATGCCCATTGATTGCCGATCTGATTATTGCAAATTTTTGTCATTATTATTTTATTTTTTTATATCTATTTCTTTTTCAAATGTTAAATATGAAAAGCTGAGGGGAAGAAAAAAAAAACATATATATATATATATATATATATATATACATATATATGTATATATATATATATATATATATATATATATATATATATATATATATATATATATATATATATATACATATATATTTATATATATATTATATATATATATATATATATATATATATATATATATATATATATATATATATATATATACATATATATATATATATATTATATGATGATGAAAAATTTATTTATCTTTTACTTTTCAACATGTATTCTCCTCATTAATATTTGTTACCTCCATCTTGATTTAATTAATTGTCTATGATCACTTCTCTGCCCACAGCATGTTTATCACGATTACTACTATCATAAAAAGTAAACGGAAATCGGATCTGATCGGGCCGATTATGAAAAAAATATGATCGGTAGTCGGCAGAACCCATTACAGTGTAATCGTTGGAACACTAAACGTCATGGCTCATCATAAGATTTGTATCTTTTTATATGTGAGGTGTCAGATCAGAACACTTCAACTTACGTGAAAAAAAAATCATAATTAATGTAAAAGTGAATTTTATGTCACTAAGTATGTTGCAATAATTTTTAATCTTTCATGTTCGCTGCAGTTTTTCATCACCTTGAGAGAAGACATTGACTATCTGGATGGTCAGCATACAGTGTTTGGTGAAGTTTCGGAAGGATTTGATGTTCTTGACAAATTCAATGAAGTCATTTGTGACAAGCAGAATCGTCCTTACCAAGACGTCAGGTAAGGAATGAGATGTCTGATATTTAAAGGTCAATTGTCTTATTTTGTCGGTAGAGATAAACAATTATTACGTTTTTATGAAGTTTGAATATTTTCAGGCCTTTGTTGCAGTGTGGGAAAGGTCCTTTTTTAACTCTTAAATACCCATGCAGCCGTGACACGACCAATTGGACAGGCTCTTTTCAAAAATGTATTTTGCTTCATCAAATAGGCCAGCAGAGTTTCTGGTATCATTTCAAAAAAATCAAATAGATCTTTCAAAAAATGCAATTTTTCGATGGGTTGAAGATTTTTGCCGAAAAAATGGACACAATTTACCCAAAAAACGATTATTTTCTTCAAAAGTTTACTTGCCACACTTACAGATCTAGCTTTGCTTGAAAGGCCGTGAAGAACTGTCCAAGACATCAAATTATCCAATTATTTTGTCTTCTCTTAATGATTTTTAGCCTTTTTAAAACAAATTTTCAAAAAAAATCATAACTCTGGATCGTAGTACACCTACCGCACACAAAAAATATTGTGAGGAAGCTTACATCACGTACTTTCAATTGAAAACAAAAAAACAACTACCCCCTCCTTTCTTCATGCCAATATTCAAGTATAGAAACAAACCGATATTCTGAAACATAGGCAGTTTGGTGTTGTGGATAGTGTGCAACGGTTCAATCCCGGCGTGTGCGCGACTTTGTTTTTCAAGAGTAATTACAGCTGTGATTATTAAATTTGTGTATTTCATTGTGTTTGCATGTTTTGCTTTAAGATAGAAAAAAAATGTAGACTGGTATTAATGTAAAGGAAATTTCACAAACAATTATGTAAAAATATCCTCTATTTCTATTATTCACAAGAAAACAAAATCTCCAAAAATTGGCCTAATTTTGCCTAAAATTTGCAAATTTATGTTGATATTTTCTTTATCGGTTTGCATGCGAAGCAAAATGCAAACCTATGTTATGGCAAATTCGTCCGTTTGGCTGTCCACAGTTTTTCCTAAGATTTCCTCAGCAAAAAGTTTTTGTTAAAGTTTTTTGAGAATTCCTCAGAAAATGTTAAAAAATATTCAGAGCTCCTTAAAAAAAAATTAAAGTTTCTTTAGACATCCTTATGGAAGGTTAGAATTTTCTTCTATCATATTTTTTCCTGCCATTTTGTGGCTTAAAAACCATGGGATATGTCTAAACAGTAGTAAAACTGAATCTAGGAAGGGTATTTGTAATATACCACCTGAAGAAAGTTTGAGGAAAAATAATTTAAATAGTGAAAAATTTAAATAAACTTTCTTTAAAATACATAAAGACTTTAAGGAATCTGAGGCTGTGCTGTCACTACTAGTCTGATTTGAGTCGTTTCTACAGAAATGACACCAAACTTTAAACTTGAATATCTCCTTGACGGAATAAGATTTTGCAAGGCTTTTTTCACCATTTTGTTTCTTATGAAGTCTTCTTTCATATAAGATGAACATGCTTGACCACTGAACTAATCCTTTAACGAGAAAATTATACTGTTACAAACATTTGAATTTTGAAAATGACCGTTTTGTGCCAAAAAGCCTAGATTTTTAACTAATTCTTTATGATATTTCGAAAATGGCATGGTAAAAGTTTAAAAGGGAGTGGATAATATTTAGCAATGAAGCAATGAATGTTTATCACTGAGCTCTAAGTTTCGCTGGGCAAAGAAATTTTTTGCAGAGGTATTTCAAATTAGAAAATTATAACACTACATAAGGCTTTAACGTTAGTATAACAAAGCATTATTGAAAATATCACAAAATAACGATGTCCATGTCAGGAAAAGTGCCTAATCTAAATAAACTTTCTTATTTTAGGACCTCTCCCAGACTGTTTGGTGTCCTTAAAGTATTCATAATGAACAACTATAAATTGCTGTTGCTCCCACATCCAACAGAGTACAGTCTTTTACTGATGTAAACACCTTTTAAAATCCAAATAAATCTCTCTTTCTTCAGCGGTATGATTACATGTATAATCTGGCACTGTATTGTAGCAACTTCAGCATAAAGGAACATGGACATGTACAGGCAACATTAGCTAAATTGCTAAGAACCATCATAGGAGCAAAAAACAAAATCTGTTAAATATTGACCATTTTACAGTTTTGACTAATTTATTGACCAATGTGATCAATTTACAGCTTTGACCAATTTATTGACCAATTTACAGCTTTGACCAATTTATTGACCAATGTGACCAGTTTACAGCTTTGATTAATTTATAGCAGTGACAAATTTACAACTTTGACCAATTTATTGACCAATTTGACCAATTTGACCAATTTATAGCTTTGACCAATTTATTGACCAATTTGACCATTTTACAGCTTTTGTAAATACGTTACTGGAATTTCGCAGATTGCTCTGTGGGGGAGTTACAGCGTAGTGCGTCCAGCTTGATACCTCTTGATGGGAAGTGGATAAATACCATGTTTTCATGCTTCTCTTTTTGAATAATGTTTTTTAGAACCATGTAGGATGTTATTGTCCTACCATCGCGGCCAACAGCTTAATGTCCCCTTCAAAAGACAGTGAGCTTCATTCAACCATTGCCATCTCTCTCAGCAGCTGAATGAGGAGTAGGAGCTGCAGACAAAATACTTCTGCTTTGATGTTTGGCGTATCTGTCTACATAGCTGTATGAAAGCAAGTAAAACCTGACTGAATCTTCAACCCCAAACCTCCAGCATCTCAGTCGTAGCTAACTGATAACTGATTATGATGGATTGTTATATATTTTAAAGCAATAAAGCTGATGTTATCTCTAAATGCCCAAATACCTTCAATTTTCTTCCTTTACAGGATAAACCACACCGTTATTCTGGATGATCCCTTTGATGATCCCAAAGGATTACAGATCCCTGACCGATCACCAGATCCATCCAAAGAACAGCTTGAGGTTTGTGGATATCCAAATCGTACAGATAAAACAATGTATTGTAGGATTTATACTTGACTGTCACAGTGATGTTACTATAGGTTTTGTGAGTCCCCTATGAAAAGGTGGTTGTGAAGGAAGTCTTCAACAAAGAAAGATACATTGAACCTTCCCCCACAATAGCTTCAAAAATTTCTTCACTAATATACTTCTCTGAGGATTGTCATTTTATTTCACAGCAGATACTACTAAAATATTATCTTATGCTATCTTGCTATTCCTACCCTACAACTTTTGTAAAATTTCTACCATATTTCAATATTTTAGTCAAGCTGTCAAGGATTAGTGTATTGATCAGTGGTTAAGGAGTTATGCTTGTATTCAAAGGGTACTGGGTTCGATTCCCATCGTGAGTGCTGTATTGTGTCCTTGAGCAAGACACATTACTCTACCTGTTTTAGTTCACTCAGCTGTAAAACGAGTATTAGCACTGCTTGGGAGTTGATCTGTGATAAACTGGCGTACCATCCGGGAGGAGTCATGTACTCTCATCTGTTTGCGCCTTTAAAACCGGGAATAAGCACCGGCTCTATCTGGCTTGGATGGATTTACCTTTAGTATTTCAATAATTGATTGTTACATCTTGGTTTCAGAGTGACCGTATCGCACCGGATGAGGAAATCGATGACACAAAAGGGAAATCAAAGGATGAGGTTGAGGAGGAGACCAAGATGCGGGAGTCAAAAGCAAATGCTCAGATCCTGGAGATGGTAAGATGCATTCATTTGTTTAGACACTGTGGTAATTGGGCAAAAGTACTTTTTTTGTTTTGAAATAATGATGAATTTCCAATTAAAACAATGTTTGAATGCAAAGTACTCAAATTTCTAAGTATCTATTTTTTGATGTTTGTCCTTTATGGATTATTTACAGTTTTAAATGATTGATTACTTATAGAAAGCAAGAAGAAGAAACATAGGAATGGTAGTAATATGTGTTTAAAGACATTCGTGAGTACATGTATGTCAACACAAAAGCAAAGCCTTTTCCAGTCGACCCTACATTCGGCACTATTTCAAAACGGACGAATTGAAGGGTTATGGGTAAATGAAGACCAGGTTAGGTCTTACACGCCGAAAAACAGGGGCGGCCTGTGCTTTGTAAAAATCCCTACAAAATGGCATGGCAATCACTTTTGCCTATTGACTGTAGAAAATGAAGCCCACCACCCACAAGAGTTGAGAATACACAGTTGTCCTGCCTGTTTGTAACGATTGTGTCAGGCAAAGGAAAGAAAATCCCAAATCACACAAAAATCATCAGTGAGAAATAAAACTAAGCAAAATAAAAGAAACCAACAATCTGAAAATGAAGTGAAGTATTTTAATTATGTTTAATAAATTCTCTTGATGCCTAATCCTGGGAGGGGGGGGGGCAAAAAAGAAAACAAAGCTGTTCCTGCCCACCCCTCCCTCCCTCTCTAACAATTTTCCAAAATAAAGGATAAACAAACACAACATTTTAGACCTTAGCTTCAGTGTTTATAAAATAATAGTGCAAGTCTTGGCAAATAAAATAAATTCATTTTATAAATGATTTGATGTTGATTCATACTTTTTAAAGATCAGAACTGAACCCTGTACTCATGACCTATTTTGCTCAGATTTTTCCCACCAAGTGAGCTATGTACAGCCCTTACCTCATGCATTTCGTTAATCTTACAGATTGGAGATCTCCCAGATGCAGATGTCAGACCCCCAGAAAATGTTTTGTTTGTCTGTAAACTCAATCCAGTCACCACCTCCGAGGACCTGGAAATTATCTTCTCAAGATTTGGTAAAATAGTCAGGTAAAAAAACTTTTTTCAAAACTTTCTCATGGTATCAATTCCTCATCAAATTAACCTGTCTGAGTTAGATGTTTGACAGCTTTTTCAACCAATCACCCCGCATGAATTTGCCTAGTAACAAATTCTGCATAAGTAAGCAGGGCAAACATCCTACGTGGTACTGATACAGTACAACTAACTATATACTGGTGCGCATTCATGTAGTCAATGCAATTTACTACACAAAACAAATTTCTGCACACACCGACTGAGTGACAGCAAAATGGTAAATAATAATTGCGCTTATAAGCCCGCTGTGCTTTGTAAATCTGATTGCTGTTACCCAGAACGCTGAATTTTATTTATCCCTTTTGCTAAAAACTCTAAAGATCTGGAGAAGTGCCATCAATGGACCAAAGCTTGCAGCAGGGGCCTCGCGAACAACTAAATGTCAATGCAATTGGTAATGCAAGATTGTGGATTTAAGGGTTATTTTTCCCCACCTAATTATGGTGGGTGTGGCTTATTTCGTAACTCAGAGACGTTAATTCCTTACCAGTCCATCGCAGGTTGATCCTTAGCAATTATGCTGGTAACAATTTAGTCAACATGACATGCATGAGAATCATTGACTCTTCCTGGACAGGACACCAGTCCATCGCAGGTTAAATCCCCAGCATTTATGCTGGTAAAAATTTAATTATTGAGTGGACCGAAGCAAGTAGAGTTAATTGTTTTGCTCAACTACACAACCCAAGACTTGTGCCGGGAATGAAACCCAGGACTCATGTCGGCAAATAAACCCAGGACTCATGCCGGGATCAAACCTAGTACTCATGCCAGGATACCAAACCCATTACCATTGGAATATGAGTTTCATTCTCAGCCATTGAGCCTCTGCCATGCCCTTTTCTCTAGAGGGATGTTCGTATTGACTTCATAGCTATTGTAATTAATTATTATACATCCTACAGGAATATTACCATGTTTTTTTTCAATTTTTATATATATGATAAAGGAATATTAAAGAAACAAATTGGTCAAGAAACCATTGATATACGATTCCATTTAGGAGTTGTTGCATTTCTAAGATTTCACAAGTGTGTTGAAAAGTTCCCTTGCAGTATACAGTGTGATGTCATAGTTGCAGATCCAAGATAATACCTTATGTACTTTGAAAATTTCATGTCTCTATCTAAATTACTGGAAGCGGAAACGGAATAAGATATCAATACAGTTTTTTCAGCAAATTGTTTCTTTATTAATCCTCTATTACATAAATGAAAATGATAATTCATGGGAATATTCCTTTGCTCCTTTAACCCCCCAGAAAAGGAGTAAAAGAACTCTTTAAAGATAATCCCTGCATTAGTAAAGGTGCTTAAAGATTTGTCATGCAATTTTCAAGCAACAAATTAACCACGTTGTTCCACAAGATTGACTTTGCAACATAACATTGAGGTATAGATAGTTCTATGCTCATATTTCACCTTTCCCAGCAGCAAAGACAAATAATGCCAGCATTGATTACGGTTAATACTTATATTAAAAGGAATGCAATTATATTCTGATGTATGTGTGGGATCAAAAATACCATGTAATAAGTAGTTGTTATCTCGAAGGAACCTAGGAAAGGTGAAACTGTATACAGTTTTGTGGTTTGGGAAACAAAGAAATATATAACTTTTACTTCGACCGGCCCTGCTCCATTTGAGGGCAGGTTTTGATGTTCCTGGTTTTAAGAAAAGCCATTTCTAATGTGGAGAATTCGTACATGGAAGTCAGACATGTGTTTTTATTTTTGACTAAATATAAAGTTTATACTGTGCTGTTTGCTCACACTCCTTGACTTCTTTTTTATTCAGCTGTGAAGTCATTAAAGACCTCAGCACTGGAAGCTCCTTGCAGTATGCTTTTGTGGAATTTGAAAGGGTAATGATCTTCATTTTCTTTTGTTTGATTAAAGATCTATGCACAGGACGCAACAACTGGAGCTATAATGGAAGAAGATTTGTTTTAAACCGTGAAAATAGCGAATATGTTTGATCAGATTTGTTAAAAATTCACCCTTCTGAACTTTCAAAGGTCTTATGGGAGATCAATTATGGAAATATCTGTTAAAAATGTGACATCACAAAGAGAAAACTTTGAATTTCCTTATTTTAAGTAATTATTAGTAAAGGCACCGCTTTAAAATTTGTCCTGTAATTTTCAAGCAATAAATTAACCACATCATTCCACAAGATTAACTTTGCATCATAACATTGTGGTGTAAATATAGTTCTATGCTCATAGTTCATTTCACCTTTCCCCAGCAGCAGAGACAAACAATGCCAGAATTGATTACTGTTACTACTTATATTACAAAGGATTGCCATTATATTCAGATGTGTGTCACTAAAAATACCATGTAACACCAGTGGGAGTAGTTGTTATCTTGAAGGAGCCTTGGAGAGGTGAAACTGTATAAAGTTTTTATGGTTTGGGAAACAAAGATATTTATAACTTTTACTTCGACCGTCCCTGCTCCATTTAAGGGCAGGTTGAGCCTGACTCTGCTGCTTGGAAGACAGAGGACCTTCGATAATAAGTCTGTGCTTAACCCTTACTCTCCCAAGCTTCCAAAAATAGAATAAGCTATTTCTGAAATTTTTGGAAAGAGGCTTTTTTCAGCACTTTCTGTTCCATTTGTACCAAAACAAGTTCGACTTTTATGAAAGCTAACATGTTGAACTTTCCAAAAATGTGCACATTTCCGAAGTCAAATATGCAAATTAGGTCATTGAATTAGCATATTAGGTCTCCAAACGTTCTATCTTTATGACACGCTTGTGCCTTGTGGCTAAATAGCAAAAAAATATGGATAGAATTTCTGAATCGTCCTTGGAAAGACCTTTCATTTGATACTATTCATGGATTTTTAGGAATCAGAAGAAAAAAAATGACGCAAATATGAACAATTTGGTACATTTTGACCTAAAAATTATCCCCCGATTCTGTGAATAATCTATCTAATAGTGTATGGCACTAAATTTTCCAAAAAAATGCATTTTCCCCTTCTATGATGTCCAAAACTAATAGAATGCAGAAAAACAAGATGTTTACATCATCATTTGCAAAAAATTAAATAAGAAATTATGCAAATGATATGCAAATTAGGTCATTTACCTCATTTACTATGCACGAAAGTGTTTTTTGTTTATTTCTGACCCAATTTCAGCCATTACAAGCTTCACAGCTACTTTTATGTTGATAGACTATGCTGATTATCTATTGAACACTTACTTCTGTTCATTCCACATGGAATTCATAAAAAAAGTTTGCCGAAAAGGTCCAAATTTGTAAAGTCTTCTGCTATATCTTGTTGCTGCAAATAGAATTTAAAAAAAAAAAAAAAAAATTGCAACTATATTCATTCAACTTACTTTAGTTTGGTCTTCCCATAACCAGTTACCGAAGACCTCGTGTCGATCCCGGTCACTCTCCACCAGTACTTCCCACAGATGATAGTCTTTATCGGCTGCAGGGATGACCTTCGACCGTTGTATCTCCTGCAGCAGAGCGTTCCGCTCTTCCTCCCTGGTTTTGAAGGCAGCTTTTTCCGCTGCAGTCGGATTTTCTTTGAGTGGTGATGGTGGCGAGACTGCAGCGGAAGGCCTGGAAGAGGGGCCTGGGCTCATCTTCAACGGTCTGTCCCTCTTCCTCTTGGATTGGGGAGTAGCGGGCGGCTCGTCCTCTTCAAGCATACGCATAACATGTTATCGCATAACATGTTATTGTGGTTTCTAGTAGCGGGTGGCTCGTCCTCTTCAAGCATACGCATAACATGTTATCGCATAACATGTTATTGTGGTTTCTAACCTGCCCCACAATTTTGTGGTAACCGTGGGGACAGAATTTTACAGCCCGGAAGCCCGGGGGTACATACAGGGGTCCAAAATGTTTGTTTTATCGATCTATTCATCACCACAACAGTGGCATAGCCAGGGGGAGGGGAAAAGGATCATGGTCCCAAAAAATGGGGCATCAAAATAATGTACCGGTACTAGGCCTATATACAAGCATTTTCCTCTAAATGGGCCTGGGGCACCCGCAACATGTGTATTTTGCCCTAACATGGGACTCCTACTCCACTTTCCCCCATAAAATTGTGATTTCGGCCCCTGAAACAATGGAACTTGGATTTTGTGAAATTGGGAATACACGTATTTCAGTAGGCCTAAATTTACAATTTTGCCATTGGGAAATACATATATTTCAGTCCATTTAGAAATGTTATTATTGGGATTCAGCTTTCATTTGTTTCATCCGGGCTATTATAGAAAGGACCTAAATCCTTTTTTTTATATGTGATTTTAGTGTCCCTTTTACTTGTTTCTCGTAACAAGCAAAAAATCCCCGCTAATTTATCATTATAATTCTACAAGCCTTATTTTATCACTACACATTTACAATGTAGTACTTTCGCTATTTTTGGAAGAAAACACTCACCAACTCCGTAATTTGGAACAGATCACTATCCATCTCAGCAGGCTCTATATTCTCCTCTTCCTCAATCTGGTCGAGTTCTGGTACATCTTCTTTATCAGAAGTACCTTCCGACCCCTCTGAGTCATCATTATTCTGAAGAAAACATAGGAGTCGGAAGGCACGTTCGCCGTTGTATCTCGCCATTTTGTTGTATCGAATGTGCGAAGAAAAACAAAAAGAAGAAAAAAAGACGCAAATTGACGTCTGAACGATCTATTTCTCCTCTATCCCTAGAGATTTTAAAAATTCCAGTACAATATTTGGGCCTTTTTTTATGATTTTTTGATCAAAAAAGGTCCAAAATGGCCCGAAATCACAAATTTTGGCAAATTTTCTCCAAAAAACACAAACATTGACCAAGTACAAGTAAAAATCGTGAAGCAACCAACAATTCAAACTATCTTTATACTTTACCTTAAAAAAAAATTGAAAAAATATTCACGTATGACATTCGTCTTTCAAAAATAAAAGAAGAAAAATGCCGTTTTTTAAAAAAATGCACTTTTTTGTAACGATTTTACTCAAAAAAATTCAATCTAATCCCCCAACAAAATAACCATATTATGAAAGATCTATTCAATCTGGTTTGAATGAACTTATTTGCAGCTCTATAGGATTTTGGGAAGGTACTCACAATTTTTTTTTTGAAAATGGATCGTAACTGTCACGGTCACCGTGACGCTGGGAGAGTAAGGGTTAACCCTTACTCTACCAGGTGGCGATATTATCGCCGTTTTGAGTACCCCATCTTTGACCCCATTTTGAAAAAAGTGCTGGTAGATAGAGGGTTGAAATACATTAACAATTGTTAATAAGAATGTGAGAATGAATATATCAAATTTCCATTGTAGACTTACTTATTTATAGCAGGGAAGGTAAGTATAACTCTTGTAAATATCCCCCCTACGCTTAGTGGGGTAAGTTTATGTTTCGAAGTATTCAAAAAGGTACGTACAGTATTTCATATATTTCTTTTAAAGGAGGAAGATTGTGAACAGGCATATTTTAAGATGGACAATGTGCTCATCGATGACCGTAGAATCCATGTGGACTTCAGCCAGTCAGTTGCCAAGCTTCAGCACAGGGGCAAAGGTGGGTGCATCAGGCCAAAATTAAATACCATATTCAATGTAATAAGCGCCCATGCTCTAATAAGCACCCATACTTTAATAAGTGCCCATGCTCTAAGAAGTGCCATGCTCTAATAAGCCCCATGCTCAAATAAACGCTCATGCTCAAATAAATGCCCATGCTCTAAAAAGTTCCCTGCTCTAATAAGTTCCCATGCTCTAATAAGTAGTCATGCTCTAATAAGTTCCCATGCTCTAATAAGCCCCATGCTTTTATAAGTTCCCATGCTCTAATAAGCCACATTCTCTAATAAGCGCCCATGCTCTAATAAGTTCCCATGCTCTGATAAGCCCCATGCTCTAATAAGTTCTCATGCTCTAATAAGTTCCCATGCTGTAATAAACCCCATGTTCTAACAAACGCCCATGCTCTAATAAGTTCCTATGCTCTAATAAGCAGACACCCACCTGACAACACAGTATATATGAACATCAACTAAGGTTGTGACGGTTAGCATTTTTTATAAACGTACAACCGTCACCATTACGGTCGGTTTACCGTTTAACCATAAGTGATGACTTAATTATCCAGTGACGTAATATACTATACTTGTTTACATGCTCACACCTACATGCATGTACCGGTTATTCCATCATGCAAACTTGTAAAGCAGACTCTCGTTTTGGGGCTGGATTGCATTTCCATGATTGGTGTAAAAACTATAAATGAGTGTAAAGGATAGTAGTGGTAAATTTATATCCTGACTGACGAATGCAAGACAAAAGTTCATGGAAATTAGAAGGTACTATTGGAAAGGAAACGCACACCACTGGGGTTCAATCATTTTCATTACACATGATGAAATATCTTCTTCAAGAAAACGAAAACAACCAAACAAAAAATCACAAAACTGCAAAATAAAAGCGTAGTTTTTCATTTAAGAAAATATGTAAGGAATATACCATAAACAATCCTGCAAAATGAATTAAAACAAAGCAAAACTTTATTGTCAATAATCCCGATATAATCCAAGTACTGTCAGCAAAGTTAAGTAGGCCAAATTGGCTGTAATATATACTGCACATGTTTGTACACACACAGCAATTACGCAACACCTCCGCTTGAGATATCCAGGGGTTTCTAATACATGCGCAGCTCGAATTTAACGTGGGATTCCCCTGGAATATTACCTGGCCCACTCAATGATTCTTCCACGTGGAATGTAAGAAAAGGTTGGAAACAACTTTCTGGCAATCTGTCCATATGGACCCCCCAAGTTAACTTTCCAGCCATTGTATTAATTGTTATAAATATTTCATCACATGAGAAATGTATTTGTTGAATACAAGGTCCCTAAATGTAGACATTCATATGGGAGGGATTAGGGGTTGGGGGAGGGGAGGGGGGGGGGGAGCCCATAAAAATAATTACAAAATGTACAGTCCCATGCTAGATATTTACAAAACAACAATAAGAAGGAATTTACTATGAGAATATAGATATTAGTGCACTCAAATTTTAGTACATTTCTGATAACTTCTACTTTTAAACTGAAGTGAAAATTGCAGGCAAATTACATCGCAATTTAAAAAGGCAAGCCTAAATTCCCACTCTAAATATATTCATTGCAATAACATTTTAAGCAACAAACACTCCTGTGAGTCAGTTCTTTTAATTGGCGGTTTAAATATGTTGGTCTGGATATGTGATTCAGAAGATAAGGAAAGGTTCACAATTCCAAGTGCCCAGACATGGCCAGTGATGTCATGCTTCAGTGCACATATACTATGCACTTTTTTGTATATGTGCACTGAAGCATGACATCAATGGCCATGTCTAGGCAGTTGGAATTGTGAGCCTTTCCTAAACCAGGTATCTGTTGCTGAGTAACAACTTCAGGCTTACGTAATGCCATGTGCATTCACCATCACACTAAAACTTTCTCACCAAAAGTCACTAGAAGATCAATATTTTAACCCCCTAAATGGAATGTAACGCACCGGAGACAATTGTCGTTTACTACATGGTTTACCCAAGATTCACTGATGTTTGATTAGTCGAACATTCCAACATGGATCGCTCCACTTATTACTGGGTCACCGAAAATGACTTCTTTAAGTGACAAAATCTCCATGACCCTAATAGGAGTTACAGCATGGCTGTGAGCAGAATATTTGCACGTGGCCAACCAGTGATTGGGAGATACTCTATGTACTGTGATTTAATAGTAAACGGATGGGCGGAAATTTTGTGTGTTTATTTGACGGGTAATGTAAATGAGCCCTAGCGTGGGCCTTCCCTTATGAGTCAAATCTAGCTGCATTCCATCCCAGGTACCGTTAAAATTCATTGCTATTCATATGGACCATGGGTGAAATTAGAAAGCAATAACTTAGTGGGCAAAGATTGACACAAGAAGAAAAAGGTTGGGTTTTTGTGTCAAAGTCCTTTGCTCCGTGCATTAAACACGCATATAAACACTCCACCTCAACATTAATCTTTAATTGTCTTTTATTAGGATCGGTACTTTTATCTACAAAATATCATTCAAATGTTGGATTTATTTTAAAGATCTGTTTCATCCCTTCTCCTCTGTTTAGGGCCTGTCATGCCTCAGATGCCAAGGAGGACAGATAGCAGAAAACCAGGGATCAGAGGTCAAAGTTCAAGGTAAATTATAAGCTATTTTAGGTGTGTTTTCATGATGGCATGAAACATAGTACAGATGACATTTATTACTTATCAAAATTATTCAGGCTTCACCCGTTTCGATGTTGGGACATGACTTGCACCGCAACTTTCAACATTCACTTCCTACAATAAAATGGGGTGGAAGGGGTGAAGAATAAGGGTCAAATACCATGATTGTAGATAGATGAAGACAGCTGTGTTAATTCTGTGAATACTTTTCTACCTGAGTGTGAATGGAATGAAGATGTTATTAAAACTACAGAAAATGTTATGGTATGTTTTAGATGAAAGCATTGTACTACACAAAATGATATATTATTTTTGTCTGATATGATCATAATGACACTCTTGCGATCATAATGATGTGGATAAGACTTTGGAGTATTGGTACTGTACTACATTGATTAATCAAAGATCAATGTTGAGGCAGAGTGTTTATGTGTATTTAATGCATGGATAAAGGACTTTGACACAAGTGGAATGGCCTGACTTTAGGAGGGTTATTCGATCATGAGTGATGTCCTTGTAACCGTGCATTAAATATGCATAAACACGATGCCAAAACAAATATTTTTATAAAACATTTTGTCTTATGATTGCTTAAAGAGCATAAAAAACAACTAAAAAGAATGAAAATTAAAATTTTTACAGATATGTGATTGCTTAATTACAAAAATTACCTGTTTTGAAAATGGAATAAACCAAATGATCATTGTTGTGTATATAACATAACAATACAATTACTCCATAGAAATTTTATAATGTGAAGTAAGCACCCATCACAAAGCTAAACCTATGTATCAGATTTTAAAACTCTTTCCTTCTACCTGTCCATATTTTGTATATTATGTATGTACATGTAAATCATTAAGCATTTTGACTGTTTTCAATGGCCTACTGTTGATGAGTGTAGTTCTCGCACAAAGGGATGAACTAAATTTCAGTAAAAGCATACTTTTAAACCCAAGAGCCCCAGCTGTTGTGCGTGTGGCATCATATTTACATACTATATTCCACTAAATCATGGTATGCGGTCAGTTGTGCCGTCAGGGGTTCGATATTGGGGTGGAGAACAAACCTTATCGCCATGGGGTCAAGGGGCCCGGCTTAAAACCTTTTCTCCATTGGGTCAAGGGGCCCGCTTTAGGGCACCTTGTGGGGTCCAGGGGCAAAGGTGGGGTCCGGGGGTGAAGCTCCATGGAAACCCCACATTTTTAAAGTTTTAAATGCCAAAAAAAACTTTGAATGCTAGGCGTAGGTTTTTTAAGTATTAAATTTGCACCTCAATCAACAATATATGGTATGATCTAATATAGCAGCATTTAATTTTGCAATGATACAGACTACCCTCCTCCTCCTCCCCCTCCCCCCTCTCCTTCTGACGTGCCCTCTTGCCAGCGCCACTGTATGCAGTAATTCCAGTAAATAGGGAATGAACAAATCTTGAAATTTTTAAACAAAAAAATTGCACATACATAATGCTGCACCCTAAAAATTGCGATACAAATACCACAAAATCCAAAGGGTGCAATGGAAGGATATATATTTGTACAAATGATCTTTGATGTTTAAGTTTATTTCTAGTGTACACACTTGCACCTATATTAGTCTACTGCTGTTGTTTTGAATAAGCCTTTCATATATCCTCTTTGATTTTCTGTTTAAAATTGTTTTAAAATAAATTAAATTTAAAAAATTTAAATAAAACTTTAAAGTAAAATAAAAATCCAGAAGTCTTACATTCCTGTTATTCTTTTCAAGAGGAGCGCCATCAAGAATCAAGAGGGACGCAACACCTGAGGGAAGAAAGAAGAAACAGCAAAGAACGAAGTCTGTGAGTTGAAAATTTAAGTTTGAAGGTTTAGTCCAATGGTCATGCATGTCCATCTTATATGAAAGAGAACAATATGAGGAAAAAAGTGGTCAAGAAACTTTAAACAGAAACTTTCTTTGATATAGAAGGATATGCCTATTGTTTAGTTTTCTTACTTTTTGGCATATACCAGGGAAAGCACTGTAAATCACCATTGACTTGCTCTCAGTGTGGACCAAGGAAGTTGTCAGGATATGAAGAGAATGAACACTGAGTTAACACCCTACTCTTTTTGAGAAATGTTCAGAGAACCAGGCAGGCGTGAATCTGCTAACATTGGAACTGACGGCTCTATGTCCCCTCTGAAGGACGGTGAGCGCCACCCAACCATTGGCCACTTTTTCTAAAGGTCAGGCAGGGGAAAAGGTGTGATACAGAAGACAAACCTCTGCGCTTGATGTCAGCGTATTGTTCTGCATATCTGTGAAAAAATCGCAGGTTAAATTGCCGTTGGACTTCAACCTGGGATCTCCGACATCTCAGTTGTACGCTCAGCTAGCTGAGCTACCTTGTTTGAAGTTGTAAACAAAATTTGGTCAAATATGCGTAGAAATGAGTGATATGTTTGTCCTTTGTATTGTAAGTTGGACATCAGGGGTATAGAAAGGGTCACCTCTCAGGGGGGAAAGAATCCCCAAAATGTTACGGTTACAAGTGTACAAATATCAACGGTAAATTATATTTCCATCAAATGTTGCTGATCATTGAGAAATCGCCTGTTAACAAAGTAACCTTTTGAGATTGATCGTTTGCTGAATTTTGTAGTTTTTTTAAATTTCACTAATTTTTTGCAAAATGTATTTTAGAGGTGCTGTGGCTCAGTGGTTAAGAGTCATGCTTGTATTCGAGAGGTACAGAGTTTGATTCCTGATGTGAGCGCTGCATTGTGTTCTTGAGCAAGACACCTTACTCTACTTGCTTCAGTCCACTCAGCTGTAAAATGAGTACCAGCGCTGCTGGGGAGTTAAACTGTGATGGACTGGTATCCCTTCAAGGGGGAGTATTTTTCTTTCATCCACTTGCGCCATGGAAACCGGGGATAAGTACCGGCTCATTGAGCCTAATGGCTCGGATGGATTAGCTTGAATATTTTGATAACTCTCCAATTTACCCTCCTAGCTGAGAAGAAAGCATGTGAACTTGAATGAATTGTGCTCTGGTGGGGGAGGGGCCAATCCTCCACACTTCCTACTGGCGGCAGGAGGGGCAGTACCCCACACTTCCTACTGGTGGGGCAGGGGGAAATACCCCACACTTCCCACATGGATGATAGAAATGTTGCAATTAATGTATAATCTGGGACAATTGTTTTGTTGAAATGGTCACACATGCTGCTACATTATTTGAAACACAAGCAAACAAAAGTTTTTTTAACATATTTCTTAAGCAAAAATTTAAATTCAGTTTTATATCATTTCAAGTGGCTATATATATACACAATTAAGATAATTTCCCCTTTTCCAACTTTCTCCTGTACAATTTTTTAGCCCCCCATTCTCACTCTTCAAAGTTTTTGACTTAAGTCACATTATTTTTGACTTGTGACTTGACTTGTAAACAAATGACTTGCGACTTGACTTGACATGCAAGCAAAAGATTTGTGACTTGACTTGACTTGCAAACAAGTGACTTGACCTGACTTGCAAACAAATGACTTGTGACTTGACTTGCAAACAAATGACTTGTGACTTGACTTGACTTTCATACAAATGACTTGTGACTTGACTTGACCTGCAAACAAATGACTTGTGACTTGACTTGAAAAAATATTACAACTCTGTCACTATCCCAGTCAATAATAACCCATGTTCATGCACATCTAAGTTTGACTTCTGCAATTTGATTGGATGATGGGACACACAACCTTAAGTTGTAATGTACATTATCCTCTGACAAATGGACATTGACAAACCAATAGAGGGATTTCATCACGTGACTCTAACTCAACTGGTAGCCATTTTGCAGGGAAAGCATCATTGCGTTTCATGCGTCTTCACACAGCTCAGTCACATCACATGTACAACAAACATACTGCATGCTAACCTGCCTACTAGTTCAGCGAATTTTACTGATTGCGTTTTTTTTTTAATAACTTCCGATTTTACTTCATATTTTCCCTAAGTTTTATATTATTCACCGGGTATATGAATAGTAACTTTTACATGAACGCCACCTGATTGTTTTTTTATTCTCAGACAAAGCCTACATACCTGATATAAAGTGGTCGCTGCAAAATCTAGTGTGAATCGTAGGTTGAAAGCTGTCACGTTGTACAACATGCAGAAACCCACTTCGAACGTTGATCAGGATTTGATGGAAATCGAGAAAACATCTTTTTATTCCCCAGCGCACGTCTATTAGTGCAACCAACAGTACAGCAAGATTCCGGCATAATTATCTTATAGAAATAATTTGATATAACAACATGCAAATGTATGTATGTCTAATTAAGTGTACAGCAGACAACAGTGTTCTCGCCCTACAAAATGGCGATGTAAACAAAGTCATGTGACCTCATGACATTAGTGGAAACATCCTTATACATTGTAGAGGGTTGTTCTGCTTTTCTCATTTAATTTGTGCTTTAGATTTCAAAACTTTTCAAGGAAAAGCATGTGTATGTAGATTTGTTTTTCTCCTTAATTTTAAATATGAAAGATGTTCCTGAATAAGGTTCATGGACTCATGGCTCTCCCTTAATTGTTTTCCTTTTCCCGCTCATAATGCATACTTAATTTTCCCGAAGATTCGGATACTGCATTATCCACCGCGCCAAACTGTACATAGTACTGTCGCAAAGAGACTGTAGGAAAAGTTGTTTGTCCATGAAACCTTAATTGAGACAAAGTTTTGAAATTTGTAATCGATTTTGGTGACACTTTTTGTTATTTTCATGATTTATACTGTAGTATATTTTCTTCTAAGTAGCTTCAGTTTATTACTACAGTATCTGTCCATAGATTTAACTATTTAGCACTTTCTTATGACAGGACTCGTCAAGTGACACATCCTCTTCATCATCTGAATCTGACGATGAGCAGAAGAAGGTCCACAAGAGAAGACTACAAGAAAGCGGTAAGAGGGAGCAATCACCTGGTGTGGAGAGGAGCAAAACAAAAGGTAAAAAGACCTTAATGATAGTGACAGTGCTAGGGGGGAAGATTAGGGGGTAGGAAGGGGGGGGGGGGGATTCCTCCACGAGATGGCTATGCCCCCCTAAATTCACTTTTCCCCCTGTCACTTGAACCCCAAGAATACGACAACATATTTTGTATGTACAGAGAATAAATGAATGCAAATTTGATTCCCCCTCCCCTCCACGCCCATGAGATAAAGCTAATCCTCCACTCCCCCTTCCCATTTTCAAATTTGTGCCAAGCTTATGTGTTAGTGGACATAGAATTACAGCTAGACAACATCCCTGCTTACAATCTTGGACAAAATTAGTTGTCGCATTCTTAAGCCCCTGATGGACTTAAAGGAGGTTCACCCCAGGACACATTCGTTTCAAGCAATATTGAAATGGGTTCAAAGGGGAAAACTGTGACCACAATATCGTCCAAGATTGTCTGAGTTCACAGGATTATCACAGGTACATCATGGAAATGGATAGAATAACGCAGAATAGAAGAGTTTAATTTCCGGCATGAAATTGAAATAATGAATGTTGTATTCCAAGTATGAAGTCAGTTGTTGATTAAGTGGTTCAATTTCCTATGTTCTTGTATATAATACATCTCTTAATTTTATTGCTGAAAATATATAGATATAAATGATTTAAATATAGACTACAACAGTCATACAACAACTGGTATTAATTTTGCATAAGCCTATATTCACTTTTGTAAACTCTTTAAATAAATGAAATATATTTTGGTGCTATTTATTATCCTGAAAAGAAATTATATTTATATTCACTCATGAAGTATGAATTTCTTGTCAGTTTATGTGGTTCCCAATGCAGGGAATGTGGGTAGGGGCAGAAGGGAGGGAGGGGGGGTTATAGAACATAGTGTCTATTATTTTGGGGAAAAGTTTCATGCTCTGAAGGTGTTTGAATATGGCATGCAGGGATCCAAACAATACTACATGATGTATATAAGTTATTGATGGTGTTAATATTTAGCCCCGCGATAGAATTAAGGCTATAGTAATGAAATAAATACAATAAAATGTACTATACTGTAACTATTATCAGCACTTCATATTTGACGGTTTCGGGTTTATGCGATGTCATGTGTTTCTTAATTATTTGTGTTTTTTTTGGGGGGGAGGGGGGATGGGCGAAATAGCATCAATTCATCATTTATGAAGCTGTTAGTATGAAAGGTGTGTGTCGAGGAGGGGGGGGGGGGAAACACTACCTCGACTCTATTTCAGCTAAGATGTTGAACGTTTTAAATAATTTAACCATCTTGAAAAAAGTATACAAATTCCAATCATAAACAATGTCATTTACCCACAGATGTTTTTAATATCCAACCCTTCTCTTAAACATAAACAAATTGAAGGTTATGTACGACGCACCACAGCTATCACGTGTATTCTCCGAAGCCATGACCGGTGATCCCAAATTAAAAAAAAAAAAAGCTGATGTCACTTAAGTCTTTAATCTGCTTTTTGTGGAACACCATGAACTAAGACATATTTTGCAAAGAATCCCTGTTGTGCTTTTTTTTTTAAACGTATACATTTTACATTGAGAGGTGCAGTCTGAATTATTTGTAATGACAGTGTAAGATATTGAAACTTTTGTTAATTACCCCTGATCCCTGATTTAATAAAGAAAAACTTTAAACTTCAACTGAAGGATTATAAATATAAACCTTTCTCCACGACCACGAATGTTTTGTTTAATGCACATTGGCACGATTTCTACAAAACCCTCCTTTCGCATGCTCGATATGACTGAAGCTGTGAGAAATAGATTACCACTTACTGAATAAATCCTTCATTGCCCCCTCCCCTCTTGCTTCCTACCCAGGCGACTGGGAAAAACATGCATAGAATAGAGTTCGTCATAACTTCCCCATATACTCCATATAAAATGCTTTATATATCCTGTTCCTTCAAAATAAAGCAATCTAATATAAACAATTTGACATCATATGAACTTTTATTTATTTCCAGTCGAAAACATACACTCTGACAATCTTGGACAAAATTAGTTACTGCGTTCTTAAGCCCCATGTACCCCGTTCTTAAGCCCCTTGTACCCCAGTCTTAAGCCCCTGGTACTCCGCCTCAATGTTGGACCTAAAGAGGATCATCCCATGACACTTCCATTTCATGCAACATTGAAAGGGAGTACAAGGGGAAAAGTGTGACCACAATTTTGCCCAAGATTGTAGGTACCCGGGAAAATTTAAAAGTTGAATGAGCAATCAATTTTCATGAAAAACACCTTTACGAAAAACACCCTCACAAGCTAAAATTCCATCCAGATACTCTGCATAAGTAACAATTTAAGTGCAGTATGATGGCGATAATTTTGAAATGTTTTACTGAGAATTCTGAAATTTTAAAGATGTTTACATAGATATAAATGATTTTGCAAATTTCATATAAATAATTTTGCAAATTCTTATATTATATTGACAAATAAAGTTTGTATTTGCATGTCCAAAATGTTGATGACACCCTGGTGAGTGAGAAATGTTTTTTTTGTTTTTTGGTAGTGGAAACCTAGATTGTTTTGTGAAAATTTTGAACAACTAAAATTTAAAGCGAGCAATTTTTTAATTATGCTGCCAGACGGGGAAGGGATAGGTTTAAAATTTGGGGGCTTGACGACCCCTGATGCAAAGTAATAATCCTACTCATAATATCAGTCATCTGTTTTGATCATTATGCTTTTTCTATCTAAACACAGAGGCCAAGAGCTTTCAGAGACAAAGGAAAGAGCAGATAAGAAGACATTCCTCAGAGAGTGCAAATGAAGACAAATCTGCAAAACATCCTGGAAAGATGTCTAGAAGAAATGACAAGAATCCAGATAGGGAGAAGACCAAACGAGGAAATAGAAGTTCATCCAAGTCAGAACCGGAGGAAGACCGGTGCAGATCAAAGGATAATAATCAAAATCGAGTGAGAGACGGGAAAGATGAGAACAAATCAAGATCCAAGGAGGACTCTGAAGATGAAGAAAGATTGAAGAGAGATGGTAGGAAAGAAAAGCAGAAGAAAAGACAAGGAAGGAGGCGGAGGTCTTCGTCAGAGAAGAGTTCGTCCGATGAAGAAAGATATCGGAAGAGGAGGAAAGAGTGGAGAGACGGGTCTAAGGAGGACAATAGGAGCAAAAAAGACATCAAGAAACGGGAACAAGACTCCCCAGATTCTGAGTCTGCTTCGTCGTCATCCCCTGTTTGCAAAAAGAGCAATTCAAGGGAGAGCCAAGATTCTAAAAAGAGAAGCAAAAATAGTTCACGATATGAGGAGAAATCAAGGGCCAGGGATGAAAGAACTGATGGGAATGAGAGAAGTTATAGGTCACATGATAGGTCACATGATAGGTCACATGATAGAGACAGGCATGACTATAGAAGGTGATAGTAGTGGACATTTTTGTATGTTCATTTTTTGTGTATATTAATAATTTTTTGTTCTTCATATTTTTTATACGCTCACATCTTTTCTATGGTTGAGTATTTGTATGGGTCCATTGTATTATAATACTCCCAAGTTAGAGAGTCTCGTTTTGTACACATTACGTCCAAATCTCTCTACAAATTTCAGGCTTTGCAAGCTCCATTTCTGTGGGTATGACTTTGCACCTCTGCTAGAAGCAATCTAGAAACAACCTATTACAGAAACAATGGAACTTTTTGTATAGAGCCAGGTTACTGTGGCTAGACTTGCTGCAGGCAGGGCCAAAGCATGTGTGTAACCTGTGGTAGAAGATTCATTTGGATTTGCAAATGATGTTTTCATCAGTAAGTTATTCTCATGCACCCTGCTGACTGAGTGTAAAATAGACCTTTTTAAATCTGAATCGGCAAATTTCCTAAAAACTAATTGATATAATATCACAAATGTTACAAATTCATGTGTCCATCGTGGACCAATCGTATACTTGGGGAATCTTATCAAACGATGAAATACTGGCCGTCTGCACAATTCACACTCTAGATGAAACGAAACGTACAAAGAAACAATGCTTTCAAACTCTCATAATATGTGTATTACACAAGTAGGTACATTGATTCATGCATGCATGCCGCATTGTTGCCTACCAGCAACTACAGCTGATTGGTTGGGTAACATAGGGAAAATTTCCCTGGCAGTTGATTGGCTGAAATGTTGGAGTAATCATGTTCAATTTGAAAAGGTCTATAGTCTGATTTATTCATCATGAGAATTCTCTGCAGGACCTTTCTGTTCTTTAATTTGTCAACATTTAAAGTTATCTCTTGATTTTGTAATCTCTTTGTGAAAATAAAAACTTGTTTTATATTTTTTAATTACATACATGAAAATGATTGAGAAATGATACTCTGAGCTGTATTTTCAGAGACGTTTTAACAGCCAGGCACAGAGGTGTAGAATGGAGAGCTGCGTTGAAGAGATCTATTGGTTCTTTTCTATGCTCTTATTTCTATATTCTTATTTTCAATATTGTAATAATTAACTTCTCTGAATAAGGAAATAGGCCACACCCACCATAGCAATGCGGTAACTAGGTGGGGCAACAAACCTCAAATCAGCAATCCTCGCATGACCAATGCGATAACATGTAGATGTTCATGTGTCCTTCTGCAAGCTTCGATTCATTTATGGCACTTCTCCGGATCTTTAGCAAAAGGAATAATCAACATTCTATTTGCTAACCATTCTGGGTAATGGGTATCAAGATTTACAAAGCCCTTGGTGGGCCCGAAAGTGTAGTTTTTGCTCACTATCTTGTCTTCACTCGGTATGTGTGTGCAGAAATTTGTTTTGAGCAGTATATCACATTTAAGTGCATGCCGCTACAGTAGCTAGCTGTACTGTACCAGTGACCGTGTAGGAATTTTGTCACACTTAGTTAGGCAGATTTTGTTGCTAGGAAAATTCATGTGGTGATTGGTTAAAAAAGCTGTCAATCATCTAACTCAGAGAGGTTAATTATCTACCCAGAAGGCTGCTGTATATGTTTCAGCCTTTCATAGTATTGTAATGATTAAGCCGATTTTACAAAAAGCTATTTTTAATACACCCCCCACCATCCTCCTTCCTCCCTGAATTCATGACTAAGCTGTCCACCACTGGTCAGGATGTGTACCCTGTGTAACAAAGGGAGTAAAAGAGCCAAAACTCATGTTTTTTGAAGAAATTGAAGGGGAAAAAAATGTTGAAATTACTTGTGTCATGCTAGAAGTGATATGTCTTATTCATATTCCTTAAAGCTGGGGTGAAGAGGAGGGAGGGGGGGGCAGAGGAAGGAGGGGGGGTATTTTATTGAAATATATTTTGAAGGAAAATGTTCAGGTGCAGGTTTCGAATTCCCCAGACTTTGTGAACAATCATTGATATTTAATTTGTACGTTTTATTCAAGTTCAGTTGGTAAAAAAATATTGTATACCTGTAATGTACAGTCAGAACTCAAATTAAACACTAGTGAATAGAACCTTGTTGAAATAAGTCTCACAGGTTGGGCAGTGGTGTAGCCAATTGGGTGTGCTGGGTGAAATGGCCACAAATGTAAATCCTATCCCCTAATTTATTAAAGAGGAAATTTAAGTTGAATGAATTAAGTCAAGTCATATATAAATTACAGCTATTTGTATATGACTGAAAATATTTCATGAGCTGGTCTTTTCCTTTAGAAAAAATATACACACAGACCCGATGTTCAGAAAACAAAATGGAGCCAGATATTTCCCTATCTTTTTCTTTATTTTGAAACCACGAGCAATTAAGCTCAGGTTGTGCTTGCTGATAGTTTGCAGACACATGTTACTCAAAGTTACACCTACTGCTCAAGCCACCGCAAGCCTTCACTGTGCTTGCAGAGTACAATAAACAATGGCCCAAGCTACCGCAAGCCTTCACTGTGCTTGCAGAGTACAATAAACAATGGCCCAAGCTACCGCAAGCCTTCACTGTGCTTGCAGAGTACAATAAACAATGGCCCAAGCCACAGCAAGCCTTCACTGTGCTTGCAGAGTACAATAAACAATGGCCCAAGCTACCGCAAGCCTTCACTGTGCTTGCAGAGTACAATAAACAATGGCCCAAGCCACAGCAAGCCTTCACTGTGCTTGCAGAGTACAATAAACAATGGCCCAAGCTACCGCAAGCCTTCACTGTGCTTGCAGAGTACAATAAACAATGGCCCAAGCCACTGCAAGCCTTCACTGTGCTTGCAGAGTACAATAAACAATGGCCCAAGCCACAGCAAGCCTTCACTGTGCTTGCAGAGTACAATGAACAATGGCCCAACCCACTGTAAGCCTTCACTGTGCTTGCAGAGTACAATGAGCCACCGCAAGCCTTCACTTTGCTTGCAACAATAAACAATGGTCCAAGCCACCGCAAGCCTTCACTGTGCTTGCAGTGTACAATAAACAATGGCCCAAGCCACAGCAAGCCTTCACTGTGCTTGCAGAGTACAATGAACAATGGCCCAACCCACTGTAAGCCTTCACTGTGCTTGCAGAGTACAATGAGCCACCGCAAGCCTTCACTTTGCTTGCAACAATAAACAATGGTCCAAGCCACCGCAAGCCTTCACTGTGCTTGCAGTGTACAATAAACAATGGCCCAAGTCACCGCAAGCCTTCACTGTGCTTGCAGAGTACAATGAGCCACCGCAAGCCTTCACTGTGCTTGCAGAGTACAATAAACAATGGTCCAAGCCACCGCAAGCCTTCACTGTGCTTGCAGTGTACAATAAACAATGGCCCAAGTCACCGCAAGCCTTCACTGTGCTTGCAGAGTACAATGAGCCACCGCAAGCCTTCACTATGCTTGCAGAGTACAATGAACAATGGCCCAAGCCACCGCAAGCCTTCACTGTGCTTGCAGAGTACAATAGATAATGGCCCTTGTATTTCAAGGTGTTTTATTACAATAAACCCTGGATGAACTGCTCATTACTAAGTAGAAGATTTATTTCAGAGAGGATAATTGGTTACATTATTAACAGTGTTTAGGTTTGTATTTTAGACTTGCTGGAACAGAATTTTAATTCAAGTCACAGCTGTTTCCTCTAAAAAATAATCTTGTCCTCTCCCTGCTTCTTCATATCACCATACCTCCATAAGTTCACATCTGAGCATGCCACTGGGTTTGGGGTTATCACCACCATTCTTTCTCAAATTAGTATACTATATTCGATGTAATACGCGCCCTGGGCGCTTACGAAAATAGACTTGCACCACTTTTTACGCCCAAAGTTTCTTCATGCTCGGGGGCCTATTGCATCCATGCTCGGGGCCTATTGCGCTTATGGTCGGAAGCCTATTGCGCCCATGCTTGGGGATCTATTGCGCCCATCATGCCATGCTCGGGGATCTCTTGCGCCCATCATGCCATGCTCGGAGATGTATTGCCCCCATGCTCAGGGATTTATTGCACCCATGCTTAGGGGCCTATTGCGCCCATGCTCGGGGCCTATTGCGCCCATGCTCAGAGGCCTATTGCGCCCATGCTCGGGGCCTATTGCGCCCATGCTCAGAGGCCTATTGCGCCCATGCTCGGGGCCTATTGCGCCCATGCTCAGAGGCCTATTGCGCCCATGCTCAGAGGCCTATTGCGCCCATGCTTAAAGGCCTATTGCGCCCATGCTCAGAGGCCTATTGCGCCCATACTCAGAGGCCTATTGCACCCATCATGCCATGCTTGGGGATCTATTGCCCATCATGCCATGCTCGGGGATCTCTTGCCCCATCATGCCATGCTCGGAGATGTATTGCCCCATGCTCAGGGATTTATTGCACCCATGCTTAGGGGCCTATTGCGCCCATGCTCGGGGCCTATTGTGCCCATGCTCAGGGGCCTATTGCACCCATGCTCGGGGCCTATTGCGCCCATGCTCAGGGGCCTATTGCGCCCATGCTCGGGGCCTATTGCGCCCATACTCAGAGGCCTATTGCACCCATCATGCCATGCTTGGGGATCTATTGCGCCCATCATGCCATGCTCGGGGATCTCTTGCGCCCATCATGCCATGCTCGGAGATGTATTGCCCCCATGCTCAGGGATTTATTGCACCCATGCTTAGGGGCCTATTGCGCCCATGCTCGGGGCCTATTGCGCCCATGCTCAGGGGCCTATTGCACCCATGCTCGGGGCCTATTGCGCCCATGCTCAGGGGCCTATTGCGCCCATGCTCGGGGCCTATTGCGCCCATGCTCAGAGGCCTATTGCGCCCATGCTTAGAGGCCTATTGCGCCCATGCTCAGAGGCCTATTGCGCCCATACTCAGAGGCCTATTGCGCCCATCATGCCATGCTTGGGGGCCTATTGCGCCCATGCTCAGAGGCCTATTGCGCCCATGCTCTGTCAATTGCTTCTAAACTAGATCCACTATTACCCCCGAAAAAAATTTGAGGGTGAAACAACAAATTAGTAAAGAATAATGAGGTTATCAGTCCAAAAAAAAAATCGAGTTATGTGGGCACTGAGAGCAGGGGCAAATAATTTATTTTTCTATAGTACTCATTGCAATAACTTAACCACATAAGGTTTTTACACCAGTCTTGTTTCTTTACACTAATTTATTTCTTTATTAGTCTTTTATCATAAATATGTACATACAGTAGCATTCACAAGAATGCTCCTCATTTGGAGGAAATTACAGGAGGGGGAGGGGGATTACAATTATTACTATTTAATTATAAAACAAGAGGAAAAAAACAACATCATTTCTGGGATTTCAGCAGATATATTTCTACAGATCCAGTTCATGCAAAATATATTATATTCTTCACAAAATGTTTGATATCAAAAGATAAAATATAATCATTCCCTTATAGTATTTGTTATAATGTGACATTTTGTCAGGCAATCTAGTCATAAGTAATTTTTGACATATATGCATTTCAGATTCCCCCCCTTGAACATAACACAACTCTATTGCTGTTTTAATATCTGCACTGAATTTCAAAACCAACAGGAAAACTGAAGGTTTTGTTAAAAATAACCAAAAGTAAAATTACTCCACTAATTAAAATAGAAGGATAGGTTTTTTTCAAATACATCATAAATGTATAGAAGCAAACAAAATTCGTGAAAAAAAAAAAAACTGTCCTCAAAGATTTCAAGTTAGGGTGCGTATGACATAATATGGAATACCTCTATATAGCAAGTAATGTGCACACTGCGCACCTGTACACGTAATGCATTTGTTACATTCTTTAATGCCACTAATAATTGTATTACTGTAACAGACTTCAAGTTCATATTCATCGTCAAATTTACAATAACTGCTTGCAGAAAAGGACTTCGGATACTTGAATGACAAGATTCAACTCTCTGTCAGCAAAATCATCTTCACAATTGGGTCATTCTCCAGCCTGTTATGTGTGTGACAGACAGCGGAATGGACCTAGCAGATCCCTGCTAGACCCTAGCTGCTAGACCCTAGGGGTCTGCTAGGAAGACTACGAAAGACCCTAGCAGAGATCTGAGAGACCCCATGGGTCTGCTTGGGCCTTTCTCCAGTCTTGTTACATGTGTGACAGACTGCAGAATGTCCCTAGCAGATCCCTGGCCCTAGCAGATCCCTGGCGCAAACAGAACCTTGGCCCTAGTAGATCCCTAGCCCTAGCAGATCACTGCCCCAGCAGATCACTGGCCCTAGCAGATCACTGGCCCTAGCAGATCACTGGCCCTAGCAGATCACTGGCCCTAGCAGATCCCTGAGAGATCCTAGTGGTCTCCTAGGGCCATTCTCTAGTCTGTCACAATATGTATGGCCAAAGTACAATATTTATACCTTATATATTCTTCATTAAAAAAGAAAAAAAACACAGCATTACAGAACTTCAAAAGTCACCACATCTTCAAACAAACAGAACACTTACCAATATCCAGATGGCACTAATATGTACATCACAAAATAAATTATCTTGGAATGTTATCTTCATGCATTCAAGATTATTTTTTACAGAAAAACATTATAGTAATGAACTACAAAACAGTGTGGATTGCTTAAAACTCAAATAGCACAATTCATATCTTAAACATTTGTGAGCTTAATTTTGCAAGAAAAGTTCCCTATACAGAAAGAAAAAGAAACTAAACTAAACAAGAAAGCAATCCACAGAGTTGCTGATCTCATCACCTTAAGCATACAGCATAGTGGGGGAAATAGCTAACAAGAAAGCAATCCGTGGAGTTGCTGATCTCATCACCTTAAGCATACAGCATAGTGGGGGAAAAAGCTAACAAGAAAGCAATCCACAAAGTTGCTGATCTCATCACCTTAAGCATACAGCATAGTGGGGGAAATAGCTAACAAGAGAGCAATCCGTGGAGTTGCTGATCTCATCACCTTAAGCATATAGCATAGTGGGGGAAATAGCTAACAAGAGAGCAATCCATGGAGTTGCTGATCTCATCACCTTAAGCATACAGCATAGTGGGGGAAATAGCTAACAAGAAAGCAATCCACAAAGTTGCTGATCTCATCACCTTAAGCATACAGCATAGTGGGGGAAATAGCTAACAAGAGAGCAATCCGTGGAGTTGCTGATCTCATCACCTTAAGCATACAGCATAGTGGGGGAAATGGCTAACAAGAGAGCAATCCATGGAGTTGCTGATCTCATCACCTTAAGCATACAGCATAGTGGGGGAAATAGCTAACAAGAGAGCAATCCGTGGAGTTGCTGATCTCATCACCTTAAGCATACAGCATAGTGGGGGAAATGGCTAACAAGAGAGCAATCCATGGAGTTGCTGATCTCATCACCTTAAGCGTACAGCATAATGGGGGAAATTGCTAACAGGGTCACTATAGCTCTGTGACCTTTAATGGATTGCACTGCCCATGCGAGTACAAACAAACTTTTCAACCCCACTCTACGGGGACACAAATTTGTGCACCAAGACAACATGGTACAACATGAAGCAATATCTTTCCTTAGGAGAAATGGTCAATTATTCCCAGTTAAAGCACACCTCACCAGCTCAGGCATATAATACACAACTATTTGTATCACCAGTTTGCAAACAAATTTCTCCCACTAAGACACTTAGCATGGATGGGTGATTTCAATCACAAAAGTGCCATGATTATTGAGCACTGGCTTCTTGTAATCTTGTACATACAAATAACATTGGGCTTCTTGACTGTGGTGTGCATGGGAATGGCCTATAAACAATCATTGTTTGGAGTGAAAACAATACACTCCACAGGAAGTTTCAGGATTAGCTCAGGTGTCGGGTGCAGGTAGGCGGCATAAACCGAACCTTTTCGGCATGGGACATAAGCATGACATAGGGTTGGTAATAGATCTTGTACTTTTTTAGTTCAAAATGATGCAAAAATGTACAAATTGGTACATATTTACCCCCTAAAATCACATATTTGACCTCTAACCCTTATCACTGAAATAACTTCTGAAATTTTTCACATTTATCGAACCCTACTGTATGACACCATTCATGCTCAAGTCACAATTACCATTCCATCACTATAGGGGGAAATGGAGATCTTTTGAATCTACATGAAACAAATTCATGTACCAAGGTATAATGGCACAACATAGGGTTGGTATAGGTGTTTAAAATTCTGCAGAAATGTACAAATTAGCCTAAATAATTACCCCTAAAATCACATATTTGACTTCTTGACCCTAATCATTGAAATAAATTCTGAAATTTGTCACATTTATTACACCCTACTGTACGACACCATTCATGCTCATGTTACACGTACCATTCCATCACTATAGGAGAAAATGGTGAATAAAGGTCGATAGTTTTTTGACCTTCTACTTTTTGACCCCAGAGTCTATACGGGACACAAATTCATGTATCAAGGTGCCATGGTACATCATAGGGTTGGTATAGGTCTTGTACTTTTTAGTTCAAGAATCTGCATAAAAAAGCACTTATTTGACCTTTGATTCATGACCTTTGGACCTCCAATTATTTATATTAGAATATTAAACCCTACCCACCTATGCAATTTGTAAGATACCAAGTAATTCCTTCAAAATATACAGCCATAACCAAAAACTTGTCCCATTTGACCACTGACCTTTGTACCCCAAAACCTTGGAGACAAAATTTTCCGGGCCAGGGGTATCCGTCCACCAATTTTGGTTCATGTGTGTGTTACAGTTTTTGAGTTATAAGCCACACAACACACACCTACCCACACAAATCACCAAATTGTGTCCAGTTCCAAAAACATATGACCTTAATCCCTAATATGAGGTCATCATATGAGACCCCCTAGTGGGCCCCACCACACCCCTAATATCAAGGGGTTATGGCCATGTAGTGTAAGAGGTACAGGCAGTTCTTTACCTATACAGCAAAGTGACTACAATATATCATCCCCACATATATGTGGATGATGGGATAGTTATGGTCAAAATTAGCCCATACAGCTTTATAATAAGTCTTTATTAGCCATCATATTAAAGGATTCAGTTCAGTGACCAAGCAAATTTATCTTATATCAAAGGGGACTTCATCAGAAACAAAATGGTGAAGAAAGTGTTCAAATAACATACTCCTTTAAAACAGCTTCTATATATTTTTTAAATGGATTTCTATTGTCAAAATGGACTGGACTAAAGCTTTCACATTACCATTATACTCTTTTTTTGGCACTTAATATACTATGTACTATAATAGCAAACAAAAAATTTGTATGCAATTCGGGTAGAGATTTTTTTTCAAGTATTAAAAAAAGGAGTATAATGGTAATGTGAAAGCTTTATTCCAGTCCATTTTACAATAGAAATCCATTTTGAAAATAGAAGCTGTTTTAAGGAGATATTCAAATAAAGCTCTGCTATATCTGTGTAGAAACGACTGGTGAAGTGAGTCTACTATGGATGGTTGGTGCCCTCATCCTCACATTGTTAATGTATTTTAAAGAAAATTTAAATTTATTTAACTGTTTTACTATTTGAATTATTTTTCTGTTAAAATTTCTTCAGGTCAGTGATATGTTATAACCAAGCTTACTAGATTCTGTTTTACTACTTTCCTGGCATATCTAATGGTCTTATGCCACAAAATCGCAGGACAAATTATGACAGAATACATAAAGACTGAGGAATCTGAGGCTGTGACATCACAACTAGTCTGATTTAAGTCGTTTCTACAAACAGAAGTACCAAATTTTTAACTTAATATCTCCTTAACGGAATAAGAGATTTGAATGAATTCTTCACCATTTTGTTTGTTTTGAAGTCCTTTTTTATATAAAATGGACTTGCTTGACCCCTAATCTTTTAAGTCTCCAACTGGCCATCATATCGACCCTCTATTAAACCTCACATCATTTCTTTATTTAATAGCCATTACATTTAGTCTTTATTGATCATAATATTAAGCCTTTAATACGGCCATTATATTAAGTATTTATAGCCATTACACTAAATTTTTATTTGCCATCTTATCCATCCACAATGACCCTTGACCCCTCACCTTCTGACATTCAGGTTAACCACTCTTTCTTTCTCCCCCTTGTCTCACTAAAATCAGCCCAATTGTAGTTCTGGTTTTCTTCCCAATTTACGTAGGTATTAAATCTCCATGTGAAATGCTACAAACCCTTTAACCGGTTTCCTATTATTATAAATCCTCAAAAAACCCAACACTTGTAAAGTACACACACACTTCTAAACATCTGCATATTTACTTGGCAAACACCCCCAGAGTTTTATAAGAAGTTCTTGACACCATGTTCTATAGTGTTGTTGTAGCTCCATCTTTACACATTGAAGTACCTGAAGTACCTCAAGTTAAACATCTTTGTCAGCAGACTTTTCAACCTAAACGTTTTGTCAGCAGACCTTTCAACTTAAACTTTTTGTTAGCAGACTTTTCCTAAAGAAGAAAATCTGCATCACTATTAATCTTGTGAAGGACCCATTCCTAATCAACAAACCTGTAAGATGGCAACAACCTTTATTATTTCACATTTTAAGAAACTACTTTGATCAAAGTTTGATCGATTCCATGCATGTGCCAGAACTGGGGGAAATATGCAATATGTTTTGTTAACAAGGATGTAAATTGATACCCAAAAAAATCAGAGAAGTACAAAATATTGGCCAAGTCCTAAGAATTTGCTAGATTTGATCTTCTAGCTTTTGTCGAAATTCATGCTCCCCCTGCATTTTGATACTAGGTGACATCTACATATTGCGTTCACCCTCCCAATCCCCCTAACTTAAAAAGATTAGTTCGATGGTCAAGCAAGTTTATCTTACTTGAAAGAGGACAAAAAAACAATAAAGCAAAAATTATTGTTTCAATACCTTATTCCGTTAGGGAGATGTTCAAATTATAGCTGTCCCATTTGGGTCCCATCTGGGTCCCATTTCTTTCTTTTATAGTCCTCTTTCATAGGGAGTTAGTATTAAATATAAAATTTCCCACGGTTCTGAATAAAGGTGTCTAAAATCTTCCCCAAAAAAATCGCAGTAAAAATAATATTAATGTTGCAAATGTATTTTTATATACTTCCCTCTTTCCCAATTTAATGTACTTTTCATCACACAATTACATGGGGGACGGTCTTAGAGTACATATTTACCACATATACTGTTTTGTACTCAAGAAAACTAAAAAGATTATAAAAAATAAAATTTATGATTTTTTTTTCCTTCCCACGAATTCTCGATTTCCCCATGGTTAAAACCACTGGAACCGTATATTTTTTCCAGTTCTGCTTTTAAATAAGATTTGACTTACTTGACCACTCAACTAATTTTTTGATGGTCAGGCTTCTGTCCATATTAAAAGGAAAGAGAATATCTAAAGGAGCACTCAGCCGTAAACAGAACTTGAATACTAACACATAATTTTTTCAAGAGGGACTGAATTTTTTAGTCCCAAAATGGTTATTTTGCATCGTTATATATGTGAGATTGATGTGCAAGCAAAATTGTACGTCATATTACAAGTTGCTTTTTATGCCATTCGATAATGAGAGACCTAGTAATAATACAATATACAAGCCATTAAGTGATCATACACGGTATAGGAACAGCTCAGATTGAAGGCATTGTCTGAAATCAAGGCCCTAACAGCTAGTAATATTACTAGGTCTGCTAACAAGGCCCTGGACAGCTATTACTAACTAGGTCTGCAAATAAGGCCCTGAACAGCTAGTAATATTACTAGGTCTGCAAATAAGGCCCTGAACAGCTGGTAATATTACTTGGTTTGAAAACAAGGCCCTGAACAGCTAATAATATTAATAGGTCTGCAAACAAGGCCCTGAAGAGCTAGTAATATTACTAGGTCTGCAAACAAGGCCCTGAACAGCTAGTAATAAAACTAGGTCTGCAAACAAGGCCCTGAACAGCTAGTAATATTACTAGGTATGCAAATAGGGCCCTAAACAGCTAGTAATATTACTAGGTCTGCAAATAAGGCCCTAAACAGTTACTGTAGTAATATTACTAGCCTGAAGTCTGAAAATACACCAGTCTTTGCCTGTGTGAGACTTTGTAATATTCAACATAGAGAAACAACTTAAGCGTGGCCTGAACAGCTAGTAAGTAATATTACTAACCTGAGGTTATAAAATATTATGGTACCCTTTAGATTCCAGTACCATTTCTGAACGAGATCAGATTCCCATGCAAATGATCAACCATTAATCAAAAGTTAATGACCTTTTGGCAAATCATACTCTCTTCTTCAAAAAGTTAAACTTCCCCTTTAGTCAACAAGAACATAATAATAATCATAACCAGACATCACAAAAGATACAAATCCCCTCGCCGCCAATAACATGCTTTCCACACGATGTCACAACTGCCATCCCACCCTATGTACTGCATGATGTCCCATCCTACATCCCTCCCTATAGAAAATCATACATGAAATCCAGATACTATTCCACAATATGACCCATATGCCAACACACCTGCAAACAAGATACCATCTCACCATATGCCTTGCCACCCTGTCCCATATACCATGCCACCTGTCCCACATGCCATCCCTCCCTGTCCCATATATCATGCCACCTTGTCCCACATCCCATCCCTCCCTGTCCCACATGCCATCCTTCCATGTACCATGTGTCATCCCACCCTGTCTTACAGGCCATTCCATCCCATCCCACATGCTATCCCATCCCACCTGAAATCCAGACTACATGCCATCCTGTCTCACATGTCATTACACTGTCCCCCATGCCATCCCACCTTGTCCCACATGCCATCCCAGCCTGTCATAAATGCCATGACAGTACCTTGTTTCACATTCCATGCCACCCTGTCCCACATGCTATTCCCACTGTCCTATATGCCATAACATCCTGTCCCACATGCCACTCTGTCCCACATGCTATCCCACCCTGTTTACATTTCATCCCATCCTGTCCCCATGCCATTCCACCTTCATCCTAGTTCCTACATCTACCCATCATACTACCACAACATTCCCCATTCACATGCCATACCCCATTCACCCAACATCCCCTATTCACCTACAGTACCATCATCCATTTACCTACTACCCCAACCCACCGTTTGCCATCCACTCATCTATTAAATAAACTCTTAACCAACTCATCATTCCAACCTTCACTATAACCTCCACCTACTCCATTGCAATACAGCCCCTAACTTAAATCTGACACTTCCAATGAAAACATGCTTAACTTTTCTCCCCTTATAAACCAAATAGGGCTGTTCTATCTATCAAATCAGAATGAAAATTAATTGCAGATCAACTTAAGAGTTCATCATAAGTCTATTATGTTCCAACATAATTATAGCGAAACCTTATTGTTTTTTCCCTATTCATTTCCAAGACACTTCATTATAAATTCCATTCAGTCGTCAGTTCTATTATTCAAGTTTGTTTTCATCCCAGCACAAATCCTTTAATTGCTGCTATTCAAGTCTGGAATGCATTTGTTCTTCTTTATATACTTCTCTTTTCATGAAAATAGTTGGAATTCCTTTCCTAGGGTTTTGTTCCCTAGTAGCTGAACAATGCATGAGGCCGGACGGAAAATAGATGTCAACGGAAGGATGAATGGATGGACGGACGAATGCTAAAGATGCTATATTCCCTCTTCATCAACTTCATTGGCGAGTGGATAATAAGTTTTTGGTCACCAATGCTATACCTTAAACAGACCTCTTTGTACTTCAAGTGAAATAAGCAAGCACAAACATCAAGTAAAATGCTATTTCACCAAGATGCATCAACTTGGCACACAGCACCATACAGTACATACAAAAATAAAAAATATGTTTCAATGATCTCCTCAATTTACACACATAGCACTATCATAAATTAAGCCTAATAGCCATCTTCAATGTCCACATATGATCATACAAAAAGGGCTTAATTGAATGATCCTCCTCATTTTCCAAACATAACACAAATATAACAAAGTCTGTGTAATGGTCCGCCCTCGATGCAAGTGAACACACAATTACAATGACGGGGTCGTCACCTGCGTAATCGCTTATGATAGTAACAATGCTATCACGAAACGCTTAATACGACCCAGACGAGAACACGGGTACGACGTACGGACATACATAACATCGACAACCAAGTCAATGCCCACGGCCTTTGATAACCAGTTGTGGTGCACTGGCGTGGTCCGCCGCAATTTCCACACAATATAAACATGTAGGTTTGAATAATCCTCTTCAATTTGTTCGTTCAAATCACTAGAATATATTTTGGTCCTGTTATGGTCAGCTGACTTGTATCCCCACAGTACCCTTTCTTGACAAGTGCAAGTAACCTTGACGAATGGTCAGTCTGATGCCCAGGTAGTTGCTTGGAGATCTCTGCTGCCTGAGTTTGAACTTCCAAACCCCCAACTTGAAATCAGATTTCTTTCTTCTGAAATGCAAAGACAACAAAGGATGCCATGAATTTCTAACTGTTAAAGGCATGGATGGGCATGTGTACAGGCAACATTAGCTAAATTGGTTAATAAAATTTCGATGGAATATTTGCATGTTCATGACCCCTAGCTGCATTAAATCCCGGTAATGCACAACTTTGATTATTTGGTTTAATCCATTGCTTGAACAGGTGAATGTTTTAATGAAGTGAAAAAATACATGTCAATTGTTCTCGTTTTTCAGTCTTTTAAGTTGTTTTTCATGCATAGTAAACGATCTAAGACAGAAATTTTATAAAAAGATTAATGTTTTCGCTCTTATGTTCATCTATGCATTTAATGCACAGTTCAAAGGACTTTGCACTCTCGAATGGCCCTGCTAAAGACGGGTCATTTCACTAGTGCCAATGTCCTTTGCCCAGTGCATTAAATGCATCTATAAACTCTCTGCCGCAACATTAATTGTTAATTAAAATCTATGAGTAAAAACAATGAAAGTAATAAACAAATTTATCAAAATTGGTTACATTAGTTGTTCTGCTCCTTAAAGTTTCAAACAGTCTGACCCGAACTGATAAATAAGCAGATCAGGTCAGACTTTTCCTCTTTATTTTCTTTATTCTGAAAACCACAAGTAATTAGGATCAAATTTTCCTTATCAATAATTGGCTCCATTGTATTCATTCACCAGTTGGTCCTGAGTTGTTGTGGGAGTTGGTGTTGAGTATCATATTAGCAATGGATGAAGTCCTTATTGTGTGGTTGGGTGGTTATTTTAATTAAGATTAAGTGGTCTCATTATTTGCTACAGAAAGTTTGTGGTTATGATTTGCTGGAACAAGTTTTTAAGGAGAAGGACATGTCATGAATATTTGCCCATTATACATTATTTTCAAGTCTCATTAATATGCAGAATGTTATGGAAATTTGTGCTGTATTACAGGGTGATCTTGGTATTTTCTTATTTAAATTCTTTTGTTTTTTAAATGTCTGTCACAAGTCTTTAAAGTGATGCAGAAGATTCTGACCAAAAGTTATTGTCATTACCAGGACTAGACTTTTCCATCATTTTCAGTGACAGATTCAAGAATGAAATTCAAAGAATAACAAAGATTTTGATCTGACCACCCTATCATACAGACATGGACAAAATCTATGGTTCTGACAGTTATAATCGCGGGAAAAACGGGAATTCGCGGGAATAAACAAAATAAAATGATTGATTAAGCAACAGTACATAAGGGTGTTTCAGCTGATGTCATGAGGTCACGTGACTTTGTTTACATCGCCATTTTGTCAGGGAAGAACACTGTCGTCTGCTGTACACTTACTTAATTAGACTCACAAACGTTTGCATGTTGTTGTATACAGTAAGATGAATTTTCTTAAGATAATCATTCTAGAATCTTGCTGTGCCGTTGATTGATCTAATAGACATGTGCCGGGGAATAAAAAGACGTTTTCTTGATTTCCATTAAATTCTGATCAACATTCAAAGTGGGTTTCTGCTGGGGATGCAACGGCTTTCAACCTATGATTCACACTATGTAGGCTTTGTCTGTGTATAACAAACAACGCTTACCCTGCAAAATGGCTTCCAGATTTATGAGTCTGGCGTCACATTATGAAATTCCTCTATATGGTAAATATGTGCTCTAAAAACGTTCCCAATGTAATTGTGCGATAAATAGTACATTAAATTGTGAAATATTATTTCTGTCACAATTTTTCTTGGAAAGATTTTTGACACCTTTATTCATAGCCATGGGAAATTTTATAATTCAGACTTAACAAGGCTTTGAGGTATCTCAGGTTGTGACATCATAACTAGTCTGATTTCAGTCATTTCTATACAAATGATACCAAACTTTTAACTTGAATATCTCCTTAATGGAATAAGATTTTGCAATGCATTCTTCACCAATTTTTTTTTTTTTTTTTTGAAGTCCTTTTTCATATAAGATGGACATGCTTGACCACTGAACTAATCCTTTAAGACTATTCATTCAATTCATGTCTTCAATTTTAGACACTGAAACTCATCAAACTTGTTTTCCGAATAAATTCCCGTTTTTCCCGCGGTTATATCCTGTGGTTATAACCGCCGGAACTGTGCCATTTTTTCAGATCTGACTAAGATACCCCTTTTTGCCCAAGAGATCATAAACTTATGATAAAGAAAAATAAAAAATAAATATAATACTTTACTTACATTCATAAGTCATGATGGCACAATGGGTATAAGTCCTAGCTGTTGTTTTTGTCTATAAAACCTTTCCTTCACATACTCGTAAAATATATATTCTAATTTCATGTAGTCCTTCATAAACTTCACGGTGTCTTCCGAGGGCAGTGCTTTGTATTTGGTCACAGTCTTTGATACATTTTGTTGAATATCTGCAAAAATGATGAAGATGTTTATGTTTTCAAGTTTAACCCACATTACCAAACAGAGGGGCAGGGATTGACAAGTCAACCAAAAATTAAGTCGCCTGCTGGGCAGGAGTACTGTATCTGAATTGGTAATTGTCCTGGTTGCCCCTGGAAATATTTTTGTATACATGCAATACAAATTTTGCTAAAAACAAAGTTATCTATTGGAGCTGTGAACATTTAGGGATTTTAGTAAACGTGTACACCCCCAAAAAAGTGAGCGTGTATCGTTTACACGCGTTTAGTACCGTAATTTTCAGAAATACACCAAAATTGCTCCAAATTTACAATGCTAAGTAAAAAAAAATCACGCAACCAGTATGACGAAAGTATTGACTTTATTGTGCAAATAAACACTGGAATTTTGCTTTCTAAATTTGTAACTTTTGCTTTCTTACAAATTTTTACTTCTACAATATAAATCATCATTTTTATGAAAAATAAGCATGGAAATTCAGTTCAGAAACAACAGATAACTTCCTTTCAAGGTCATTTAAACTCAACATCGCATAACTTTTTTGCCCTACTCGCTAGGGCTTTCAAAGTTTTACTGAAAATCCTGCATACTATGATACATTGCTGTAAAACACTTAAAAACTACGCCACCATCCCGGAAGTTCTGGAATATCAGTCCTCTCGAAAAAATGGCCGCCATCTTTGCGAAGCACCTAGAATTTCAGCACTGTCAAAACCTTTTTATGTTTGTTTATTTTGCAATATTTTTTCTTTCTTGCAAAATTTATTTGACTCATCAGGTAATATTTACATATAATGAACATATTGTCACGATGTAAGTATTTTGACTGTGTGTTTGATGGTCGAGTTTACAGCTTGTAAAACGGGCCATGGTTGAGTGGGATTTTCCTAAAGCCTTAATTAATTATGGCCTAGGCCTATTGTTAGTTTAACTGTTTACTGCTGCACATTCGCAGTGCATATCACAAGTTAGCCTATTCAGATTTCGGCAAAATCAAAGTGCAAAATATCCCCATTCATAGGTGATTACTGTGCATTTGTGATTCTCACATTTAAAAAGGATTATGCTAATCGGATTTACAGTTTGTAAAAAGTCACTGATTGGAATTTTGTCAGCCGAATGTGTGTGTGATTTGAACCATGAATAATCATATTGATTTTCAACGGCAAGACTGACTATGAAAAACAATTAATCGCAATGATTTAGTAAACGTTTACAATTAAGGATTTGCGAGCACGTGGCATGTACAGTACATGCTAAACAGTCACAGCTCTATTATCTATCCGGGCAGGTCAAGTGATGGATGTCATGGTTACTAGAGACCTAATGGTTACCCAGATGTCAGCCAGAGGTAGCTGGATGTATGGTCGGCTGAATAATGTAAAGGGGTGCCATTTCTGTATACATCTGCCGCAGAAATACTGTGACAGTCTTTTTTCATATTTATTTATGTCTTATTGTTTTCTCTCTCTCTCACAATTACAATAACCTGTAAATTGTTCTAGGATAATGCGCAATACTGCAAAAATAATACAAAAGTTTATAACATGCATATACTGATCTCTCATTATAAAGTCGATTATTACCTTTTATGCAAATATTACAGGGTCACCAATGAAAAATATGAATATATATGAAATTTTCTTATTAAAACAGAACTACTTTTACAAAATTTCTTTTGAATACTTGCATTGGCATGACCAGTGCATTAATTCCCAGTAATGCACCACCTTAATTATATGGTTAATTCCAATTTTACAACAGGTTTAATTTCTATTAATAAAGCGAAAAAATACATGTAATTTCTTCTCATTTTTTGTTCTTTTTAGTTCTTTTTTATGCATTTTCAACAATCTAACACAGAAATCTTATATAAAAAATGAATGTTTTGGCAGTGTTTATATATACATCTTTAATGCACTGTTAAAGGATTCACCACTTGCGAATGGCCGTCCTAAAGTCAGCCATTTCACTCGAGCCAAAGTCCTTTGCCCAGTGCATTAAATGCGTATATAAAACACTCTGTCTAAACATGACTCTTAAAATATCAGAATGGTAGTATCTTTAAAGGTATATGGATGTACAGAAGCAACGTTAGCTAAATTGCTTTTAAATCCATCAAAAACCATGAAAGTAACCAAAATGTTTATGAATATTGATTGGTTACTGAAATTGACCAGCGTTTTGAAATCTCAGGCATCAATATGCAAATTTTTATGCAAATTATTATGCAAATCTATGGTGCATTGCAAAGCGGCCTCAAATTTATTCTTTTGTATTTTTTTTTTTTTTTTAAACTTCTATCGTAATTGTTTGAAGTATTTCTAACCAAAGGTTTTTTGAATATTTACCATACTAATCAAATGCGAGGAGGAACACACTTTCCCACCATTTTCAGTGCCTGAAATTTAGCACACAATATTTCACCAGTGTTCACATTAGTTAGAAGGATACCCCCTCCTTTCTCAGCATTCCCCCTTAAAAGTATTACAAAGAGAGGAATTTCCTATTGCTTAAGCACACGACATATGAATCTCAGCACAGATTAGTTGATCAAACCAATAATTCTCCCTCAACTTCCTAGTGGGAACAGTGAATTTCACACATTTAGCTTATATACATTAAAAGTTGATCAAACTTTGATCACCCATAACTCAAAAGTATAGGTTTTTTTTCTTTTTTTAAGTGTGCAAGCTCTTTCCTTTCAGTATGCTATCATAGGGGCATTAATAATATGCCCAACATGCATCAGATAGAGGCATCATATTACACTCGCGTGTGTTGGCAATGTAATTTGATCGTAGCTGTGCCAGGCCAAGCAAATAATGATATCATATTAGGTTGCCCTTGCTCTGGTGATGCGTGTGATGTGCAACCGTCGATTTTGGCCAAAATCAGCGGTTGCAGTGCATACTAAACGGAAAGCGGAGATACATCTTATGTCAAAATTCATAACTTCCAATTCTCAGTAACTTCATAATTCTCAGTATCTTAATTCTGATGTCACATCTGTCCAACACATTAAAGCATTGTTAAGAATGTGAGAATCAGGCACTAACGTTCCTAAGCAAGACAACCAGTTATTATATCTACACAGATAAGACAGAGATTTAAACTTAAATAGCTCCTTTATAGAATAAGAGTTCTGAATACTTTCTTCAGCAGTTTCTTTCTTTTAAAGGCCTTTTTCATATAAGGTGGATTACTTGCTTGATCACTTAACTAATCCATTAATCATGCTTCAAGTGTAGTAGAGGTTGAGTGTCACATTCTTACTCTAAAGGTAAATGAGTTTGATTCCTACTCAAAAAACTTCATTTCTGATTGTTCTAGCAGTGAGATGATTAACTAACTTGCTGGGGAGCTAGCCTGTAATGGACTAGCTGGTGGTGGTTGGAGGGGTAGGGGGAGGGGGAGGGGTGGGAGGGGGGGGGTAGGGGTAGGGGTAGGGGGAGGGAGGGGGGTAGGGGGTCAAGTACTCTTCCCACTGGTACAAAGGAAACCAGACATCGCAAACGATACACATCCCCTCGCCGCTAATAACATGCTTTCCAACCTCTGTCACACCTGTCATCCCACCCTATCTTCCACATATCATACCATGCTACTTCTCTCCCTACAGGAAATCATTCATGAAATCCAGATATTATTCCACAACATGATCTGTATGCCATCACACCTGGAATCAAGATGACATCCCACCATATGCCTTGCCACCCTGTCCCATATACCATGCCACCCTGTCCCATATACCATGCCACCCTGTCCCATATACCATGCCACCTTGTCCCACATCCCATCCCTCCCTGTACCATGTGCCACCCTACTCTATCACGCATGCCATCATTCCATGTACCACCTGCCATCCCACCCTGTCCTACAGGCCATTCCATCCAATCCCACATGCTATCCCACCCTGTCCATATGCCATCCCACCTGAAATCCAGACGACATGCCATCCTGTCTCACATATCATTACTCTGTCCCCCATGCCATCCCACCTTGTCCCACATGTCATCCAAGCCTGTCATAAATGCCATGACACTACCTTGTTTCACATGCTGCACCACCCTGTCTCACATGCTACCCCCACCCTGTCAAATATGCCATGACATCCTGTCCCACATTCCATGGTGCCTTGTCCCACATTCCATGGTAGCTTGTCCCACATGCCATCCTGTCCCACATGCCATCCCACCATCCCACATGTCATCCCATCCCGTCTCCCCATGCCATCCCACCTGTATCCTTATTCCTACATCTATCAATCATTCTAACATCTTCCACCCAACATTCTCTCCTCTCACTCACATTCCCTCATGTCTATCAACTCTACATGCCCCATTCACCTAACATTCCCCTTCACCTTCCAACCCCTGTTCATCTACAATCCTCCATTCACCTGCGATCCTCTATTCCCCAACATGCCCCATTCACCGTACCATTCGCCATTCACCTACCATCATCCATTCACAAACTACTCCAAATCCACCTTTTGCCATCCACTCATCTATCAAATATACTCTTAACCAACTCATCATTCCAACCTTCACTATAACCTCCACTCACTCTATTGCACTAGTCCCCGCCCCTCCGCCCCCCTCAGCCTTAACTTAAATCTGACTCTTTCAATAAAACATGCTCCACTTTTTCCCCAAATAAATCAGATCTTTCTACCAAATCACAATGAAAATTCAGTACAGACTACTGTAATTTGCAGATTATCTTATATCTATTATGTGTCCACTCTATTCAAGCGAAGGCATTGTTTTTTTTGCTATTCATTCGCAAGACACTTTATTATAAATTCCATTTAGTCGTCAGATCTATTATTCAACTTTAAAAATTTAGTACAGATTAATTTTCGGATTATCATAAGTCTATTATGTGTCCTCTATTCAAGCAAAGACTTACTGTTTTTTTGCTATTCATTCGCAAGACACTTCATTATAAATTCTATTCAGTGGTTAGATCTATCATTCAACTTTTTTCATCCCAAGACAAATCCTTTAATTGCTGCTATCTAAAGTGTGGAATGCATTTGTTCTCCTTTATACGAATTTATTTTCAGAAAAATACTTGGAATTTCTTTTCTAAGGCAGCAATCTTTAGTTCCTAGTAGCTGAAACATGCATGAAGCCGGACAGACAATAGATGTGGACAGACAAACAGATGGACGAATGTAAAGATCCTATATTCCCTTTACCAACTTCGTTGGCGAGGGGATCAAAAGGGGTAAGCACTCACTCAAAACAGTCTACAACAAAAGCTTGGATGGATATAATTAACTTTTTTCAGATGAAGTAGAGTTCAGTGATCAAACTTATAGCCCATTTTATACAAAGGAATATTTCAAGAAAAACAAATTAATTAGGAAAGTATTCAAATTGTATATATTCAAGTTTCACATTCTGTCTCATACGCGTAGGAAAGATTTACCCGATTTAGTCACAATCCTTATTACTTGACCATTTACTTTTTAAACACTTTGAACCATCATTGAAGGCAATAAAATGGCAATAAGATTAGTATGCCAGTGCACCACAACTGGTTATCAAAGGCCGAGGACAGTAACTTGGTTGTCGATGTTATGACTGTCCATACGTCGTACCCGTGTTCTCGTCCGGGTCATATTAAGCGTTTCGTGATAGCATTGTTACTATCATAACTGAAGACGCAAGCTACAACCCCGTCATTGTAATTGTGTCTTCACTCATCGTCGTCGTCGTCGTTCTCGTGGGAAATGGCAGATTGCTTATACTCTACCTTCGTTATGATACAGAGAATATGCTCCTTTGAATACTGGTGGCAGCATTTTCTCCAGGACTTTTAACGTGTCGTCCAACTCTTCAATCAGCCCAACAACGACATAGTTATCCTCTACATTTTTAATAGCTTCTTCTAACGCCGCTTTAGCAGGTATCCTATGAGTGAAGGAAATGGAAAGACTTGATTATAGGTTTGAAATATATGTTCATGAATCAGGGATCGCAAAATCACTCGTACAGCCTTCCTGGGACAAAATCATATCTCGCAGTCACCTTCCTTTGGTCACTCCCCTTCCCTTTTCTGACTCCCTTTCCTTTTTCCGACTCCCCCTTTGCTTTTTCTCCCCACCTGTACATTGGCCCGGGACAACAAAACATTATATCCATGCAACTATGATGTTTGCTGGGTCTGCCTGCCATACAAGCACATTTATAGCAACGATATCAAGTACAAAGTTCAAAGCCTGGTGGATAAGCCATCTCCATGTTGATTTGTTGAAAATTGTTCCTTTCCACATTCCATTTCCCTTCCCTCGCACACCCATTTGTCTTAATTGTATATATCATTATATACTATATTATGACCATATGCATGCCGAAAAGTTTCTCTTTAAGCCTACCAGCACCCGAAAACCGACTTAATCCTGAAAACTCAGGTATGACAATTACCAACCTTACTTCCTGTTCAGTGTATTGTGTTTTTACTCTGAACAATGATTGTTTATCTGCCATTCCCATGCACACCACAGCCCAAGGTTATTTGTGTGTATTTGTTTACACAAAGCCAGTGCTGAGTAATCAGGGCACTTTTGTGATTAAAAGCACTCATCTGTGTTAGGTGTCTTAATGGTAGAAATTTTGTTTGCAAACTGGTGAAACTTTTGTGATTAAAAGCACTCAACCGTGTTAGGTGTCTTAGTGGTAGAAATTTTGTTTGCAAACTGGTGAAAAAAATATCTGTATCATATGCCTGAGGTGATGTGTGCATTAACTGTGATTGATTGATGGACCATTTCTCCTAAGAAAAATATTGCTTCATGACATTCCACCCCTAACTACCCTCCCCCATCTGACACAATTGCCCCCAACCCCCAATAGGACTCAAATATTGACAAACTTAAAACAGTATCACTTACTTGCAAAATGGTTTTAGTCCACAGAAGAACGGAATGATATAAAATGCTTTAGAGCCGATACAATCGCTGTGCTTCTTCTTAACACAATCATCAAAGGTCTGTGAATTAAGGAGAAAGTAACGGGTATAAAAGGGCAGAGATTCCAGCAATCAAAATTTAAATTGCTTGCCACTCTTCCATGAAACAGTACTTTCTCAAATAATACTGTTCTGGATCAGATTTCACTGTTTGAACTTCAAAATGGGCTTAATTTACAACTACTTGATTGGTAGAATATGTGAAAATATTCATGTCGGTTATTAGTATCTATATGAAGCAGCGACATACAGTTGTACAAATGCAAGCAACCTTGCATATGTGTATTCATGATTAATGCTGCTGACAATTGCAGGCAAGGCGGAGAAAGCTTTTTCTTACTGGAAGAAATTATTTCTATGATAATGTTGCTTGACAACATGCACTTTTGTTTTGAACAGAAATCAAGTTATTGATGCCACATGCTTGTGCATAAAACACTGTTCCACCTGAATGGTGATGTTTGAAAATTTACTGTTCCTGCATAAAAAGCACTGTTCTCAGAACAGTGGCAAAAAATCTACTTCTGGATTCTCTCCATGGTCTGTGCATTCTATTTAACTTTTTGCAATACTTCCCATCTTGTATTAAACCCACAATAGTTGCATTTGCTTTTCTCTATAGTAGTTGTACAACCATTAACCTAACGCTGTATGAAGGAATTGGCTTGAGCCTAATTGTATCGGTTTCTTAAACACGCAATTTCACAAAGTCTTATGGCGTCTTAAACTTGAACTGGACCAGGATAGAAATAAATGACCATCGCGTTTTCACGCTTCTCTTTTCAAATAGTGTTTCGAGAACCAGGTAGGATGTTACTGTCTCGTCTCCTTCAAAGAACGATGAGCGCGATTTAACCATGTGCCATTCAACCATTGCCACTTCTCTCAAAAGCTGAACAATGAGTAGGAGCTGCAGACGAAATGCTTCCACTATGATGTTCAGTGTAGCTGTCTACATACTTTACTGTAGTTGTGAAAACAATTTGACTTAGATCTGATCGAGCCTTGAACCCGGGACCTCCGGCATCCCAGTCATGTGCTGTGCTAACTGAGCTACTGTATCTGTTCTTCATAATGATCACTAATCAGTGTTAATCAGTGCTATCATAATCACTGATCAATTTATGATTTAGGTCACATAATCACATCCTTATTTTTGAGCTAAATGTGACGTTTAATTGCAACATCATTTTTTCATACAATGAAATAAATAACAAATGAATAAGTAACAAAACAAAATCTGTGCAATTCCTTAAAAAATACTAAAAATTGCAGAGCCGAGGGGATTTTCCTGCTAACGTGCACAACCACTTAGTCTTCCGAATTAACAAATTTGTGTGCAACGCTCAGGGAATAAATACAATATTGACGCCGGATCGACATGACTTTTGTCGATTTGAAAGTGCAATTTTCAATAAATAATTCTGAGACCATTCCAAACAGATACAGAGGTAATTTGTATATCAATTGAAATTAATTCTTTCATATTGTAACCGTTTTTGATGAGGGTTATATTGAGAATTTCAGAGTAAAATAGCGCCAAACATGAGTAATTTTCATATTTTAACCAAAATTTCCCAAAAATGTATAAATATTTAGGATGAACTTTAGAAAAAAAGTTTTAACTTTACATTTGGTGGAAGTCATTCATGAATATCGAATACTGTAGTTCTAATCAAATTTCGCCAAAACCTATTACAAATTTGAAATTGTTGGGCATTTTACTCTGTTATTTACCATTTTTGGTTCATTTTGAAGCAACGTTTTCCAAAAAATCTAGCTCTTGAATGGAAAATCACAACGGAATGTTTTTTCCGCCATCTTATAGACCCTGAAGCCAGCTTTCAAATGAGCACCATTGCAACTTTGCGAAGATATGCAACTTTGCGAAAATACGCAACTTTGCGAAGATACGCAACTTTGCAAAGATACGCAACTTTGCGAAGATACGCAACTTTGCAAAGATACGCAACTTTGCGAAGATACGCAACTTTGCGAAGATACACAAGTTTGCGAAGATACACAAGTTTGCGAAGAATTTGGTTGACGAAAAGACTTTACCATAGAGACACAATTTTTCTACTAAAAAAATTATGTAAAAAAAGTAATTAAAGATCTACATGTAGAATATACAGTATGATAAAATAGTTCAAAAGAGGTAAACACTGAAGGAGGCAGTCTTAAGTAAAGGTAAATCAGCAGGGTTTTTTGTATTCTTTTCAGGCCTGTTGACTAGTATGTGTAAATCCCCTATACCTGTTGCACGAAAACATGAGCATACACAGCATTTTATACATTTCTACAGTAAATAATAGAATATATTTTACTTACTTTACAAATAAATTGACCACTTGGATGAGAATATATAATTTTTTTAGAATTAAAAGTTTATCTGGGTCATAAAACTCTTTTATATAAAAAAGTTAGTCAAAGTTGGGATGATATTTGCCTTTTCCCAACCATGAAATCATTCTCATATCTTATTTCATTCCTTATTTTAAAGTAATTTGCATATCAATTAGTATGCAAAATATAATAACCTTATGAATATCATACAATTGATTTTCAACATTTTTAAGCAACTACTTTCTTTCAGATTATAGCTTTCCCATAATATTATAACAGTTGATAACAGTGGGTCATTATATAGGTCAAAATGTGACATTATGAACTAATTTGCAAATTCCAATTATTCCTACTTCCAAAAAAATCGTGAGTGGTATCATTAAAAAGAAGTATTCATCAACTTTTCACAAATTCTATCAAAAATGCCACAACTGATTACCACAAGAGAGTATATAAACACAAAGTTAGACAGTTTTGTTCACTGGGCATGCATACTAAATGAGCTAATTTGCATACTGCAATGTAAAATTATGTAGGCCATTGGGAAGATCAAAGTATTACCTTTCAATTAACACATACTTGTAATGATAGCAAATGAGAGGAAAATGTGGAAAAACAGCATTATCTAAAAAGTTTCTCCAAAACACATATTATAAATGGAAGGCTCAGGCGTTAAAGAGTTAAATGGTATTATCTACAAGAACTGTACACAGTACTAAAACATTTAAGGACATTTTCATATTTCCGACCATATTCAGTACTTCTCACAAAAACAATATCAGCTTTTCTTGAATTTTACAGAACATTTAACACACACTTTTTATGGTCATTCCTGTAACTAGAAAATTAAAGATAAGAGGAAATTTGATAAAGATCACCCTTCCTGCCTAGGAATCCTGCCAACGACTTCTGTGAAGGGAATATTCCCATGATAAAGGACTGTTAGAGAAACAATTTAGTAGAAACACCCCGTTAATATCTTATCCATTTCGGAGTTATTGCAAATCAAAGGTTTCACCAACATTTTGAAATGTGACTTCACAGTGTGATGTCATAAAGGCAAATACAAGGCAATATTTATGTATTTCTTTGAAAAATAATTGTTGTCCTCTAAAATGCTGAAAACATTTAATGTTTAATTAAAGAGATGGGGTATACCTAGTGCTGTTAGCGATTACTCGCTAATTGCTCACAACTTTTCAAAATGTTTAGTTAAAGGATTAATCGCGAACATTCAATATGGGTGGCCTAATGTATGAATTAGAACTATGGGCAGCTCTAATTTTAACTAATTTGGTGGGCTCTTTAATGGCTAAACTGGGGTACAGCTGTACTGTAAAAAAAATATTTTGCACCAACAGTTGTCAGACCAGGGAGTGACATTTCAGCCGTGCTACCGGCCACATTTCTACCTGATATTCTATTTCTACACTTGTTTGAAGGTGATCTAATTCCAGGATCTTTATTTTATCAGCCTTGCAGGTAATTTTAAGAGATGATATTTCCATTTTGGTATGATTCTTGTCCTATTTGTTTTCTGACAATTCATGATCTTTTTGTGTGGGAGTTTTGCCAGTTCCACAAATTGAACACTTAAAACGTTGTTTTTTTTTACGATTTTTAAGTGAAGATTGCTTGCGATTGATCGCTAAACGCTCGCAAATTTTGGTGATCAAACATTAAGTGAATTAATGGCAAATCAACAGCACTAGATACAATTTGCAAGAACATGCTTTGCCCATGCACCAGACCTAATTACACTCTAAATAAAAGAAAAATACATTTTTCTTTTATAAAGTTACATCAAACAAATCTCTTGGATCTGTAATCGTGACATCACACTTTACACTGGAAGGTAATTTTTCAATACACTAGTGAAATCTTTGAAATTAAATGGAATAAGATACAGTACAGTATGTACACGGTTCTGCCACCAATTTGTTTGTTTAATAGTCCTCATATTCCCTTGGTTGGTGCCAAGTCACTTTCAGGAGAAGACTCTATTTACTGGAGTGAAAACAAAGCTTTGCGCGTTACGGCAAACGTTAAGTCCGTATGTGCCTGCATGTGGTATGCAAAGTCTGACAAAATATTTACAATTGCAAATTGTTAGGTTAACTCCATTTTCACTAATTAGATGCTTCGTTATTTGATTGTGCAGTAAGATTAACATTTAATTGAAGTTGATATTAATTTTTATGGACAATCGGACATTGTACGTTTTACTGGTACACCTGCTGTGTAGGCATGTTTAACACCATGATTGAAATTTGGGTCAGTCAAGGAAATTTCAATGAGCCAAAAACAGTAATACATTTTTAACCAAAAACTCAACAAAGCGACGCCACAAATCCTGAAGCATTCATCTTGTTGCCTAAAAGGCTAATTTGTGCCTTAAGTGGTTGAAATTCGGGCCTATGCTACGTATTGCATATAATATGTAAACAAACACAGCTGATCGCTTTGTTTTCACTCCAGTGGCTATGATCTCGGTTCACGAATCCAGCCAAGTAAATTTATGAAAAAGAAAATTCATGGAAATATTGCCTTAAGTTGGTAAATCTACACAATGAAGTAAATCACAAGCATGTTCTTCTTCTTTTTCCGAGATACATTTAAACATAAACAGGCTGATGACATAAAACGGTATGGGTGTGTGCATGGTGGTGTATACCCATAAAACAACATACTTTGCAATGTACATGGCCGTACGGAACCATGTTACTCTGTGTGGTGTATACCCATAAAACAACATACTTTGCAATGTACATGGCTGTACGGAACCATGTTACTCTGTGTGGTGTATACCCATAAAACAACATAGTGTGCAATGTACATGGCTGTACGGAACCATGTTACTCTGTGTGGTGTATGCCCACAAAACAACATACTGTGCATTGTACATGGCCTCCAGGAGGAAGAGCGGAAGGGGGGGAAATGACTTTTTGCCTGACTCCTGACAAAACCTATTACATGTACGAAGGGAAAATCGCAATGAGCCTGTGAAAAAGCAATTATTTTTAAGTAATGACTTCACCAACGTTTATGGCTGTGTGTGTGGGGGAAGGGGAGGGGGATATAGCCTTTAGAAAATAACCTTCATTTTCAGACAATCTCCTTTATTTTTGGTTTTTGATTTTCAGGACTTTTTTAACCAATTTTTGATAAATTTCCCTCAAATATCACGCAGGCGCTTTTCCTAATTTCCTGGCAAGTTTTTTCAATTTTTGGAACATTTTCTTCCATTTCCGGGCAATTTTTTGATTTTCATGAAATTGTTTCTAATTTTTGGGAACTTTCCATGATTTCCTGGCAATTTTCTTCCTTGCTTGGGCAATTTTCTTCGATCCCACTTCATACGGCCATGGCAATGTATACCTAACCTTATTAGCCCTCCCCCACCACCTCCCCCCCCTCCTCCGCCCCCCCATTATATTGAACTCTCTGCTGCCCATAGAATTACTTCAGGGGTTAAGCATGTCCAGCTTTTATGATAAAAGAAGACTTGAAAAGAAACAAAATGGTGAAGAAAGCATTAAAACATCTTGTTCACTTAAGGAGATATTTAAGTTTGAATTTGGGTTTCATTTAAACGACTGAAATCAGACTAGTTGTGATGTCACTGCCCCAGATTCCTCAAAGTTTTATGTATTCTATCATATTTTGTCCTGCGATTGTGTGGCTTAAAAACCATTGGAAATGGCAGGAAAGCTGTAAAGAATATCGAAGGAAAATTATAATTCACCATCTGATGCAAGTGAAAATAATTGAAAAAAGGCAAAAAGTTAATATTTTCTTTAAAATACATTAATTGCTGAGAATGTGAGAATAGGGGTGCCAACTTTCCATAGTACACTTACTACACCAGTCACTTCTGCAAAGATAAGACAAAGTTTTAAACTTGGATATCGCCTTAACAGAATAAGATTTTTGAACGGTTTCTGCAACATATGGCAGTTTTGTTTCTTTTAAAGTCCTCTTTCATATTAGATAAACTTGCTTGACTACTGAGCCCATCTCTTTAATTGGCATTAAACTAACATCTATGCTGAACTACTGTATCTACACAAGTATTCCAAAACTTCTTTGAAATTTACAGCCATGTGTATGTCTGTCTATGCTGAACTCTTTCAGGTGGAGATTTACTCTGACATTACCAATCATTATCCTTCAAATTTGTAATGAGTATTAAAACCATAATTCAACCTACCATGTATCGCCTCTCTGATGAATAAGCATAATTTCTATCCGAGTTTCCATCACCGAAACGAGAGAAGTAATACTGGGATACAAGTCTCGTCACCGGGTCCCTGATGATATTGAAGTACATTGGTATTGTAGCATTAAACCTTCAAGATGCAAGGAGTCAAAAAAAAAAGGAAATGGGGTAAATGGGGCTACATCCATACTTGAAGCCCATAAGGCTGGTGCTTATCCCCAATTTCCTTGGCATGAACGAATGAAGAGCACAGGGCTCCCTTGGATAGGAGAGTACATGGCTCCCTCTAGATAAGAGAGCACATGCTTCCCTGGATAGAGAGCACATGGCTCCCCTGGATTGGGGAGCACATATGGTTCCACCTGAATAGGAGAGTACATGGCTTCCCTGGATTGGGGAGCACATATGGTTCCACCTGAATAGGAGAGTACATGGCTTCCCTGGATTGGGGAGCACATATGGTTCCACCTGAATAGGAGAGTACATGGCTTCCCTGGATAGGAGAGCACATGTTCCCTGGATAGGAGAGCACATGTTCCCTGGATAGGAGAGCACATGGTTCCCTGGATAGGAGAGCACATGGTTCTCTGGATACGAGAGCACATGGTTCCCTGGATAGGAGAGCACATGCTTCCCTGGATAGAAAGCACATGGCTCCCCTGGATTGGGGAGCACATATGGTTCCACCTGAATAGGAGAGTACATGGCTTCCCTGGATTGGGGAGCACATATGGTTCCACCTAAATAGGAGAGTACATGGCTTCCCTGGATAGGAGAGCACATGTTCCCTGGATAGGAGAGCACATGGTTCCCTGGATAGGAGAGTACATGGTTCTCTGGATAGGAGAGCACATGCTTCCCTGGATAGGAGAGCACATGCTTCCCTGGATAGAGAGCACATGGCTCCCCTGGATTGGGGAGCACATATGGTTCCACCTGAATAGGAGAGTACATGGCTTCCCTGGATTGGGGAGCACATATGGTTCCACCTGAATAGGAGAGTACATGGCTTCCCTGGATAGGAGAGCACATGGTTGCCCTGGATAGGAGAGCACATGGTTGCCCTGGATAGGAGAGCACATGGTTGCCCTGGATAGAGAGCACATGGTTGCCCTAGATAGAGAGCACATGGTTGCCCTGGATAGGAGAGCACATGGTTCCCTGGATAGGAGAGCACATGGTTCCCTAGATAGGAGAGCACATGGTTCCCTGGATAGGAGAGCACATATATCTCCCCTGGATAGAAGAGCACATATATCTTCTCTGGATAGGAGAGCACATGGTTTTCTGGAAACACATGGTTTCCCTGGATAGGAGAGCACATGGTTCCCTGGATAGGAGAGCACATGGTTCCCTGGATAGGAGAGCACATGGTTCCCTGGATAGGAGAGCACATGGTTCTCTGGATAGGAGAGCACATGGTTCCCTGGATAGGAGAGCACATGGTTTCCCTGAATAGGAGAGCACATGGTTCTCTGGATAGGAGAGCACATGTTCCCTGAATAGGAGAGCACATGGTTTCCCTGAATAGGAGAGCACATGGTTCCCTAGATAGGAGAGCACATGGTTCTCTGGATAGGAGAGCACATGTTCCCTGAATAGAAGAGCACATGGTTTCCCTGAATAGGAGAGCACATGGTTCCCTGGATAGGAGAGCACATGGTTTCCCTGGATAGGGGGCACATGGTTCCCTGGATAGGAGAGCACATGGTTCCCTGGATAGGAGAGCACATGGTTCTCTGGATAGGAGAGCACATGGTTCCCTGGATAGGAGAGCACATGGTTTCCCTGAATAGGAGAGCACATGGTTCTCTGGATAGGAAAGCACATGTTCCCTGAATAGGAGAGCACATGGTTTCCCTGAATAGGAGAGCACATGGTTCCCTAGATAGGAGAGCACATGGTTCTCTGGATAGGAGAGCACATGTTCCCTGAATAGAAGAGCACATGGTTTCCCTGAATAGGAGAGCACATGGTTCCCTGGATAGGAGAGCACATGGTTTCCCTGGATAGGAGAGCACATGGTTCCCTGGATAGGAGAGCACATGGTTCCCTGGATAGGAGAGCACATGTTCCCTGGATAGGAGAGCACATATATCTCCTCTGGAAAGAAGAGCACATATATCTCCTCTGGATAGGAGAGCACATGGTTCCCCTGGATAGGAAAGCACATGTTCCCTGGATAGGAGAGCACATGGTTCCCTGGATAGGAGAGCACATGGTTCCCTGGATAGGAGAGCACATGGTTCCCTGGATAGGAGAGCACATGGTTCCCTGGATAGAAGAGCACATGGTTCCCTGGATAGGAGAGCACATGGTTCTCTGGATAGGAGAGCACATGGTTCCCTGGATAGGAGAGCACATGGTTCCCTGGATAGGAGAGCACATGGTTCCCTGGATAGCAGAGCACATGGTTTCCCTGAATAGGAGAGCACATGGTTCTCTGGATAGGAGAGCACATGTTCCCTGAATAGGAGAGCACATGGTTTCCCTGAATAGGAGAGCACATGGTTCCCTAGATAGGAGAGCACATGGTTCTCTGGATAGGAGAGCACATGCTCCCTGAATAGGAGAGCACATGGTTTCCCTGAATAGGAGAGCACATGGTTCCCTGGATAGGAGAGCACATGGTTTCCCTGGATAGGAGAGCACATGGTTCCCTGGATAGGAGAGCACATGGTTCCCTGGATAGGAGAGCACATGTTCCCTGGATAGGAGAGCACATGGTTCCCTGGATAGAAGAGCACATGGTTCTCTGGACAGGAGAGCACATGGTTCTCTGGATAGGAGAGCACATGGTTCCCTGGATAGGAGAGCACATGGTTCCCTGGATAGGAGAGCACATGGTTCCTTAGATAGGAGAGCACATGGTTTCACTGGATAGGAGAGCACATGGTTCCCTGGATAGGAGAGCACATATATCTCCTCTGGAAAGAAGAGCACATATATCTCCTCTGGATAGGAGAGCACATGGTTCCCCTGGATAGGAAAGCACATGTTCCCTGGATAGGAGAGCACATGGTTCCCTGGATAGGAGAGCACATGGTTCCCTGGATAGGAGAGCACATGGTTCCCTGGATAGGAGAGCACATGGTTCCCTGGATAGAAGAGCACATGGTTCCCTGGATAGGAGAGCACATGACTCCCCCTGGAGAGAATGACTTCACCATTTGAATGGGAGCAATTTAAATTAAACAAAAGATATTCCATCTCCATCATCTTTTAGCTAAATCCATCCAAGCCATTAGGCTTATAGGGGCCGGTTCTTATCCCCAGTTTCCATAGCCCAAGTGGATGGAAGTACATAACTGCCCCTAGACAGGATGCCAGTCCATCGCAGGTTAACCCCCTCCCCATTCGTGCTGTTACTAATTTTACAGCTGAGTGGACTCGAGCAAGTAGAGTGATGTGGCAAGGACACACTGGAGTGTTCGCAGCAGGAATTAAATCCGGTACCTTTTGCATACATGTACAAGCATGACTCCTTAACCACTGAACCTATAAAACATGTGGTGATTTGAGTGACTTGAAATATAGAACAGAAATTTAAAGAATTACTTTAAAGATTTTTAGGCCATCATCTCTTCCATACATCACAACTTTTCCATACATTAAAAATTCTTCAAAATTTTCTTCGCGCCATGACTCATAAACAGCAGGTGCTTGTGATGTAATGTAATGACTATTTTCTTTAGAATTATAAGCTTTGTCTGGTGAATACAGCACCTCTACCTACATTTACTGTACCTCTACCTACATCTACTGTACCTCTTCCTACATCTATTGTACCTCTACCTACATCTACTGTACCTCTACCTACATCTACTGTACCTCTACCTACATCTACTGTACCTCTACCTACATCTACTGTACCTCTACCTACATCTACTGTACCTCTACCTACATCTACTGTACCTCTACCTACATCTACTGTACCTCTACCTACATCTACTGTACCTCTACCTACATCTACTGTACCTCTACCTACATCTACTGTACCTCTACCTACATCTACTGTACCTCTACCTACATCTACTGTACCTCTACCTACATCTACTGTACCTTTACCTACATCTACTGTACCTCTACCTACATCTACTGTACCTCTACCTACATCTACTGTACCTCTACCTACATCTACTGTACCTCTACCTACATCTACTGTACCTCTACCTACATCTACTGTACCTCTACCTACATCTACTGTATTTCTACCTACATCTACTGTACCTCTACCTACATCTACTGTACCTCTACCTACTCTACCTCTACCTACTGTACCTCTACCTACATCTACTGTACCTCTACCATCATCTACTGTGCCTCTACCTACATCTACTGTACCTCTACCTACATCTACTGTACCTCTACCTACATCTACTGTACCTCTACCTACATCTACTGTACCTATACCTACATCTACTATACTTCTGCACATCTACTGAACCTATGCCTATACAAATTTTTGTTGGAGGGGCAAAACATGATTGGGTGGTAACATGTGATCACCCTTTTAATCATACATATTTAATAAAAAAAACAATGATTACCATTTTTATAGTTTTTTTCCTATGGGTTCGCATGAAAGCAGTGTTCACATTAAGGTGCAGGATTGTGCGGGATTCCTGCACTTATTATCAAATTCCCACTGAAAAATACTTAATGGGGTGGGGAATTTCCTGCAATAGCAAAATGGAAATGCCAAAAAAAGGCATTTTTTTTGTATTTTTATTTGGTATTTTTGGCCTTTTTTGGTATGTTGGCCATATTTTGGTATATTTCCATAAAGAAATCACCCCTCTTTAAAAAATAAATCCCCCTAAAAAATGCACAAGGGGGTAAAAATCCCACAAACATTTTGTACAGTCCTTAAACACATCACATGACGAACATAACCTGGCATATCAGATACACTGTCCTTTTAAATATTTTACTCATTCAATAAACCAGTCATTTAAGAAAATGGCATCTGTTGTGTGCACTCATGTCATTCTTATGTGCTGTAGACAAAGGAAATGCATCCATGAACTATTAGATGTTACAGGATGTTGGCCTATTTCCAGATCTGCTTTGCATTGCCGCACATTTCACTCTATGTCATACTACATACACCATGATACAGATTAAAAGGTGTATGGATGTGTTGAAGTGCTCAATATTACTGTAGCTAAATTTCAACAAAGTTGGCTAAACATTGACCAATTTCACAGCATTTTAAAATCTCAGGCATTAATTTGAATACTGCATGCAAATTTTGTGATGTATTACTGTAGGCAACCTTGGAATGTTTTTTTTGTAAATTCTCGAAGTTGGGTTGTAAAATGTCGATCATAATTCTTTGAAGCGGTGCATATTCTGACCTCTTTAGTCTTTGCCGTGCCCCCAATAAAATTCTAGCAGAAATAGACTTCCCTATCTCAATATCATAATATAAATCTTTAAATTTCTCTCCTAAATCGTAGTCACTGAAAATGAGTTGAAAGTGTATTTCTGCTAGCATAGGCGTACGGGACAGTTTTATTTTTGGGGAGGAAGAACAATTTCTTCCCGAATCCTTTAATCTTGCCCTAATTTAACACAGTTCATGAATATACTCATAAAATCCACATTTCATGTTGCCACAATGCCAAATCATCTGCTTTTAAACAACAAACAACTGAACAAAGCTTTTAAAGATCATATTTATATCTAAACAAAATGGTCAATCAAAGTGGTAAATCATTTTTGCCTGAATTTAACTAATTAACTACTTAAAATCAGAAAATATTTGAGTTTCTGACCAAAATATGTTTACACTGTCACACAATTTGACACATAAATGTGTGGCACATGATCAATTCCCCGGATTCCATCTTTTAACTTTCTGACTTTTTGCTCAAAAATATTCACTTAAGAATTTGGCTACTTATTTCTTTAAAAAAAAATCTTTTATTTAAAAAACATTTAAGTTAGTTTTTTTTAACACAGTTTTGCCCAAATTTTGATACCAATTTTTCCTGAATTCTTGGGTCCCCCAATTTTTTTTTTTTTTTGGGGGGGGGGACCAGTATGCCCCCTCCCCCCTCCCCTTCCCTCCCCTTCCCGCCTTATATGCCAATGCCTGCTAGAATTTTATGGAGGACATGGTAAAAAGACTCGAAAGATTTTGGTCAGAATTTACTGCATCACATTTTGCAGATCAAACTGAACATGGCACATCAAAGATTCCTTACAAAGTGTTGGGGGGCTATTAGGGTGTTTATCCCTCCAGGTTGATGTCAATCAACAAGGAAGGTCACAGTGTGACTTACTAAGGGCAGGGTGTTTTGAATTCCCTTGTTGGAAAATAGAACCAGGAGTGGAAAGATAAGAGTATACAGAGTTAAAAACAGAATGCAATTTTCCAGTTATAAGTGAGTTCAGCTGTCAGACATACATGAATACTGTGCCTAACGCATAGGGCAAAAAGACAAAATATAATTGTCATAGGCATAGGAAGCAGGGGGGTGGAGAGCAGGGGTGGAGAGCAGGGGGTGGAGAGCAGGGGGGTGGAGAGCAGGAAGATGGAGGGCAGGGGGGTGGAGAGCAGGAAGATGGAGGGCAGGGGATGGAAGGCAGGGGGATGGAGGGCAGAGGATGAACTGCCTCCCCTTAGTAGATTTCACCATCCCTGTTGCATGCTTCCTGCCCAGTTTGAGGTAAAATTGGGAAATTATTAACTTAAAATTAAAGGAAATTTGGTAAACTTTATCAGGAATTTAGGTAAAATTTGGCAACATTTTCCTGAAAATTGACAAAACGAACTCCCGAAAATGAATGCAATTTTCTGAAAATGATGGAAATTCCTAAAATATGAAGTATTTCTTTCCACACAGCATTTGATTATGTGCTAAGCATGGTTGAAAAAACTTAGTTCTATCTTCCCTCGACTTGATTTTCTTTTTGAGTCCAGAAAATTGATTGTTTGGAAATTCTTCTATGGCATGAAATCATTGTCCACAGCACATTCCAATAAAGTTTCAACTAAGTCTCGACAATCTCACTTTTAAAATATTCCCATCTCTCCATTTCTATACCCTCCCCCTGTTTCAATAAGTCCCACAATTTAATCACTTAAGCAGTAAGAAACCACAGAAATTTAATCAAAATCCAATCATCTGTTCTTGAGATATGTTGACAGACAAACAAACAGAGGTGAAAACATAACCTCCATCCAACTTCGTTGGCGGAGGTAATAGGTTTTTAACCCTACAGTATATCACACACCTAATCCACTACAACCCTACTCTTTCCGAGTAGCATTAGAGAGTTCTTGAATGGGCAAGCTGTTGGTCTGTATGTTTTACACTCCGAACAAAACAGATTATTGACCACTGATGGGGGAAGCACACAACAGTTATATGTTTACTACTGGAGGAAATATCCTTTCAATGCTCTAAAACAAACTTACTCAACAAGTTACCAGTTTCAAGTGTTGTTCCCCCAAGGCAAATGAGACTGTAATATTTACCAAGTCACAACTCAGAAGCAGTATATAACCATCTTGTTTGCTTAATAACTTAACATTTTCCCTCAGCTTATAAATAAATTCTCCATGTTCATGTTCACTATACTGTGTGTACAGTACTTGGAAGAAAAAAAAATATACAAAAACCAGAATAAAAATAATCATTTTAAGACTGATAACAAACATCTGCAAAATTATATACACATGCCCTGCTTCATCTACGAGGTGGACCAAAGGTCTGGTGCAATACAGCAGAAAATTTCAAAATTGACTTACTGTGAGAAATTCATGAAGTGAACATGCCTTTGGTACAAATATGGAGTCTGCATTTGGTCCAAAGTAGTCACAATTAATCTCTGAGAATATCAAGATGTAAACAATTTACAATATTAATCACAAAATAATCTCAAGTTAGTAAAATTTCAAATGATGCAAGTCAAGAAACTTGAACTATGTCCTCAGAATGTACAAACATTTGTCATCATTTGAAAACAAAAAAGCCAGAAAAGGATACACAATGCCCATAACTTACAATATCCAAATTAGTCCATATTCATGGGTATGCCAAGCCCAACCCCCACATGGATAAAAGGTCCAGAAATGTTGTTAAAAGGTCCAGAGTTTTAGGCAATGACATTTTTTGCTCTTCAGTCAAATTTAGCCTCTAAACAGTTTACGGACCGCTATTTTGACACTTATGGAAAAATTATTTACGCCATCAGCAATATTTTGTTATTCTACAACTCCCCCACCCCACCTCCCAATCCTAAAGGCTGGCTGCACCCATGATATTGACTACAGTAATTTCATTTAGAATTGCTGGTAGCTAATCTTTGAGGGTAAGAAGGATTTTGCACTTCACAAATAGTAAAAATCTACTTTGTATAATTCATAACAAACAGCAGACCCATAGCATAGGGGGAGGGGGAGGGGGTTTGTCCGAGAAAACGAACCTCCTTTTGTTGAGAAAGTGCCCTTTTGAAATCTAAAAATATAATAAGCAACATTTACTCACCATTTTGTTTCCTTTTAAATCCTTTTTCATATAAGGACTTGCTTGATCCCTAGACTAATCCTTTAACTAAAAAACTGAATTTGCTATTAATTTCAAAAACTGATATGCTAAGAATGTATTCATCTTTTAACCACTATAGATTTACTATATACTGTATCCATAGCTTTCATGACTCACTTCAACAAAATTTTACCTCTTTGTCCAATTTCCATCCTTTTTTTTCAAGAAACCACAAAACACAATGCTATACTTTCGGCCATAGAATGGATTTGGGAGTGCAAAGAGGGCAATTACCTCCCCACCCCCTCCCCTGCCCATCACCCCCACTTTTTTCCATATTGATATATTTTGTACGGTGAGTTGTGTATTTTATTTAGGGTGTTTTCATTATTCAACCCTTCCCCCTCCCCCTCGGTGAGCAAATCCCATACATACTTTCAGCACACAGACCTCCAGTACCTGTTTGTCCAAGTTGATAGAAGTCTTATTATACACAAGAGATGATATGAAATTGAATTGGTTTCGCTGAGCGAGTTCACGGAGAAGAGAGATCACAGAACGGCTGCCGCATTTCCCAACTCGGTTGAAAATTACTCTGATGTGATTCTGAAACAATAAAAAATAAAACACAAACTTTGAAATGAATAGCAATAGATGGGCATGCCATATTTTCATCAAAAAAAGGGGAATTTGATGGGGGAACTGCACTTGATTAACACTTTGAAAAGAACAAAATGTAGTTTGTGAAAAGGGGACGAGTGGATGAGGCACAGTGTGGAGGTTGTGAGGGGAAGAGTTGAGGTTATGGGGGCAGAGTGGATGAGTTATGAGGCGCAGAGGGGAGGTCATGAGAGGCAGAGTGGAGGTCATAAAGAGGAGTAGGTTATGCAGGGAAAAGAGGGGTAGGTTGGTTAAGGACAGAGACAAACAGTAAAAAGAGGGAACAAAAAAACTGCCCAAGTTTATTATACCCTTTTAGTGGATGAGGCACAGTGTGGGGGTTGTTAGGGGCAGAGTTGAGGTTATGGGGTAGAGTAGATGAGTTACATTTATGAGGTGCAGAGTGAATGTTATGAGGGTAGAATGGATGATATGAGGGGCAAAGTGGATGTTATGAGGGGCAGACTTGATGCTATGAAGTGCAGAGTTGATGCGATGAGGGGTAGAGCTGATGCAATGAGGGGTAGAGTGATGCGATGAGGGGTAGAGTGATGTGATGAGGGACAGAGTGGATGCTATGAGAGGCAGAGTGGATGCTATGAAGGGCAGAATGGAGGTTATGAGGGGCAGAGTGGGGGTTAGAGTAGCAGAGTACAGTAGATGTTATGAGGGCAGGGTGGAGGTTATGAGGGACAGGGTGGAGGTTATGAGGGGCAGAGTGGAGGATATCAGGGGCAGGGTGGAGGTTATGAGTACAGTATATGTTATGAGGGCAGAGTGCACACCCCTAGCTTGATTTAAAAAGGGGCAGGGTGCTAGACTTGTTGAGGGGCACATTAATGCACGCGCAAAGCGCTGCATATTTTGGGCGTGGAGTCACTGGACCCCCTTAGGGCTCAATCTCCTGGTGAAGAAGCTCTGCGATCTTAGCTACATTCATGCATCTCAGAATGAAGCTATTCTGAATAAGGACCAGTTATTAGCCAAACAGGACAATTGCTTACTATGCTATCATTCTGTGTTCTGTATCCATGTAAGGTATTTCATTTATGAGGCTTATTAAGATCATTATGTAATATTAAAAAATCCAAACATTAAAACAAACACAAAATTCTCATGAAGGGCAGGGCGGACCCCCAGGGGGGCAGGGCCGACCCTAAGGGGAGCAGGGCCGACCCCCAGGGGGCAGGGCCAACCTACGGAGGGGCAGGGCAGGCCGCTTCTGTGAAACAGCAAAGCTAGGGGTCTGGCCGGTGGATGTTATCAGGGGCAGAGTGGGGGTTATAAGGGGCAGAGTGGGGGTTATGGGAGGCAGGGTGGAGGTTATGAGGGGCAGAGTGGAGATTATGAGGGGCAGAGTGGAGGTCATGAAGGTGTGAAAGTTATGCAGGGAAAAGAGGGGTAGGTTGGGTAAGGACAGAGACAAACAGTAAGAAGAGAGGAACGGAAAAACTGCCAAAGTTTATTATACCCTTTAAGTTCTTTGTAGTTATTGGGAACTGTATAGCCTAGTCGGGAAATGATACATCATGGTATTCATACAGAAAATAACTTTAGAATGATAAATCTCAGAAGGCTACTTTGTTAACAGGCGATATCTCAAAGGTCAGCAATGTTTGATGGTAACATAAATTTATTACTGTTAGTTTTTCTCCATTTACTGTGCTATTTACAGTAGATGGTTGATTCATTTGTCCCAAATATTCGCTTGCGCAAGCTGAAAATGTTTTCTGTATAAAGGGTACTGTACTTCAACACTGAGAAGTTGTCCCCAAATTAATAGTTTGAAAAACCAAAAGTAGGGCTCCAATGTTTTGAAAACAATCATTTCAGAAAAATATAGTTTGCAGCACGCTTGTGGCACGCTACAAACTAACATTTTGAGCTTTTTCAAGCTCGTGGCAAGCTTGCAGCAAGCATTTGGAACCAATGCAACCTTGCTACACTTAGATTGCACGAAGTAACACTACTTTCACAAGCTACATGTAGCAAAAAACATTTGTTAGCTTGCATAAGCTTACAGAGTCTTTGCTGGCTTGCGCAAGCTTGTATTTATTCAAAATACTACGTTGCAGCAAGCTTGCGCATGCTAAAAATTGTTAGCTAGTTTTGCTGTAAGGGTGGCATGAATGCCATTGAGATACGAAATGATTCAAACTGGTACTTACATAACGCCCCTCTGGGTCACCTATCTTCCTCAATGGTAGACCCTTCCAGGAGCTACCTTGCTCATCCCAAAGATAAACTCTCTTGAACTTCTTGCTTATAGGCATTAATTCATTTTCATGCAACGTTGCATGCTTAGCAGGCTGCAAGGTTTCTATTAAATCTACATGCACATCTTTTGAGTTTCTACCTTCAGCCGCATCGCTTGTTTCACTAGCGTTTGCATCTACCAGTGAATGTGAAGATTTCAATTCAGGCAAATGTTTATGGTTATCAACTGTCTGATAACTGGTTAAGTCAGAATCTTGAGAACTTTTCAGTTGCGTTACATGATTCTGGCTTTTGGAATGTTCTGAAAATATAAACTTTTTGTCATGTAGGGCTACCACTGGCCTGGATCGTAACGAGAATTGGTCAGCTGCGTTAGAACTTCGAAGTCTATTTTCTGTATCATCTGAAAGAAACCATGAAAAAATTATATCCTTAATATACTGCAATCGTACAACAGGTAAAAAATGTGAATATTTTCGCATTCAATGCATTTTCGCATTCAACAAAGTTGATATCAATGTATATGATAGAAATAAAATAAAAAATGTACCGTATAGTCCCTAGTAAATGCCTCTCTCATACCCCCCTACTAAATTCCTCTCTAACAAACGCCCCCCCCCATGTTTTTTGTGCTGTGACTAACGTAAAGTCACACATAACATAAATTGATTTGTACTATTAAATACAGTGTGATTTACCACTAGGCGTCAGTCAAAACTCATTCAATTTTAATTATTCCCACCTCGGAAGTGCACTGCCCAGCTGGGGTTATTGTCGGATTTACAACAATTTTAACTCCAAATTGCTTTCATATAAAAGGAATGGGAGCCCTCTATTACTCCCACCTCGAAAGTGTGATGCCCAGCCGTGGTTATTGCTGGATTTACAACAATTTCAACTCCAAATTGCTTTCATATAAAAGGAATGGGAGCCCTTTATTACTCCCTCCTCGGAAGTGTGTTGTCCAGCCGGGGTTACTGCCAGACTTAAAACAATTTTTACTCCAAATTGCTTCAATATCAAAGGGATGGGAGCCCTCTATTAATCCCACCTCAGAAGTGTGATGCCCAGCCGTGGACAATATCAAGGTGAACCTGTATGCTATAGTTACTCCACGAAAAGATTTGCTATTCACAGTTTTTGCAATAAAGAATAGAAACATGCTTGAATTACAGTACATGTATATGTGCAATTAATGTTCATTATTTCCATGTACATGTACTGTACCTCAAATCATGTTTTTCCTCTCCAACTAAAATCTCTTACACTTACTGTTCAACATATGTTATCATACACAAAACCCTGATCAAATTAATTAGTTGAATATTTAATTACACACCTACTGACAATTAGCCAATCAATAACCATGTTTGAATGCAGATATGATGCCAAATCGACTACACATGGTTCAGGTTAGCTATACAGCGTTTCCCTGCCAGTTTCAAGCACTTTTAATTAGATAAACTTCTCCACTTTTTGCTGAGTCGGCATTTCCAAAAACAATGCTCTGAGCACATTGTCATTATCTAACACCATCCGCGTGCCCAACTATGCATGTGGAATGCAGGACACAAACTGCAGATGCCTTTCATGCATGAGTGATATTCAGATTCAGATCCATATTAATTGACTGTGAAGAGCAGTGCAGCATACTGCATGATTAAACAGTAGTCCCTTGGGTTTACATGTATGTCAAGCTTTAGGACTTTCCTCTACTCATAAAGCTATTAACTGAGATGCTTCATGCTCTGTGCTTCATGGGGAATGAGGCACTATTATCTGTTTTTTCAGTAAATGAAAAGGGACAGGTGAAATCAACTTGCACCAAAGTAAATACCCCTAAATTCCCTTGACAGCTATCAAAGTAGAGTATGAATAGATTGCGCACATGCAGGAGTGAGAGTAGAGTATCTCTATTACATGTAAAGAAGTAAATACAGTAATATGATAACAGCTGATCTGATGTCTAAACAATCACTGGCCTGGATGTACATCAGTCAGAACAGTATACATCAGTCAGAAGAGTATACATCAGTCAGTACAGTATACATCAGTCAGTACAGTAAACATCATCATGGATATTGCACATCAGAATGTACTGGATCTCTTTTAAAGGTTTGGTTTGGTTTGTTGATGTTTAACAGCACTGTGACAGTCAAGAGTCAAATGTGCCAAGAGGGTGTTAATAAATAATGGTGTAAGAGTAAGAATAGTAAGGAGATGGAAGGTTTGTTAAGGGAGATAAAGGGGAAAAGCTGAATGTGGGAGAAAAAGTTAGGTGCAAAGAAAGGGGTATATAAAGTTAGGTGTAGAATGGGAGGATGGGAGGAGATTATATGTGGTCTTATTAAATGGAAAAAAGGTGTTGAAGTTTCATCACCATTTTGTATTATTTTTATTTGAGTCCGCTTTCATTTCACAGATAAGGTGCTTGCTTAAAGTTCTATGGATATAATATCCACATGACATGTAGTAACAACTTGAGCTAGTAAAAGAAATAAAATATGCTATTAACCATACAAATTAAAGCAACAAATTTCCCTAAATTTGGCCAAAAAAATCCCGAAAATAAGCAAAATTTCCTGAAAATGAGCCAAAAGAACATTAACCCGAAAATCGAAATACCCAAAAATTAGGCAAAAATGTTCCAAAATTAAAGAAAATTGCAAGGATATGAAAGAAATTTCCTGGAAAGTGACAGAAAATTTCAGAAAAATTTCATAAATTAAAGGATATTTCACAAATATTGGAGATTTGGATTAGAGCAACTTGAATGTTTACAGAAATGAACATTTAGCAGTGCAATTTTTCTGGTTGTAATTTGGAATTTTTTTCAGGTCTTTCCCCCTCTTGGCGGAGACCTTTCCTATATCCCCTAAGAGGACACCTTACAACAGAGTATAGAAAGTAATTCGGTATAGAGGGAGGGGGCAGGGGTGCATATTACGAGTCAAAATGTATTAATTGGCCCCCTACTATAAATTGCTTTAAACAAAAGTTCGATTATATTATAGCATAGCAAGGTTTAACGTTCCGAAATCATCCAGGGCTGGACATTATTTCAAGATGGCCAGCCACGGCCTTTGATAACCAGTTGTGAACTCACTGGTTGCAGACCCACCGGGATTCGAACCCGGGACGTGCAGGTGAGAGGACAAAGTACTAACCACTACACCATAGAGGTCTATATGCGGATAACTCAAATATACTGCAGAAGTTACTCGCAGGAAAACCTAAACCTGTATAAAATGTTTTTCATTAATAAAAAAGTATTTTATGAGTTGAAATGGTTATTTCCTGCTCAGCGTTTGGTTGTATGAATCGGCAAGGGCAGAAAAAAAAAAAATCTTTTTACAGATTTCTAGCGGAAGAGAGCAGACAGGTGAAATGGATAACTGCAGTGAAACCAGGAAACGCAAAGATTGGACATAAAGTTCCACCAGTAGAATATGTAGCACAGGGCGTAGGAAGTGTGAAAGTGGGGATAAAGTTCCACCAGTAGAATATGTAGCACAGGGCGTAGGAAGTGTGAAGGTGGGAGGAAGGAGGGGGGGGGGGGGGAAGAGCAAGTATCATTTCGGAAAATGTTACCAATAATTTTACAATTCCCACCTCTTTACAAATAGTTTTTGGACCGTGATAAGAGACTCATACAATGTTTGTACTAAGGTTTGTTGAGACAAATGATAAAATCTGCACCCCCCCCTTTCACTTCTTCATGTCAAATACTTTCCTATGCCACTGATGTACAGTAGCAAACATTTCATATCAGGTTAGGTTTACTTTAGACCTCATATGAATGAAATTCATATGAACATTTCTATTTCTATTTACATTTTTAGATACAACTTAAAATATTTTTTTCCTTAGGACATGCTTCCTCTTAATAGAAGTCAACTTGATTTCCTGTTTATGTGGCCATCATTTGGGGACAGCAAACCACAGTCTTTTTAACATACTAATAGGGGAGGGGGGGGGAAGGGGAGGGAATATCTCAGTCTCAGACTCCTTTTCATTACCCCTAATGATGAATTTTGTTACCCTGTGAAAATATCACCATTTATATATTAATCAATCACCAAAATGGGGAGCAATGATAAATTATTTAGCCATTGAAGAGCCTGTAATTTAAAATAATTAAATCTCACCATTAAAAAAGTTTCCTCTTATTTCTCACCTTGACAGTAGGTGTATTTCATATTTTTACCAATGAAGTGGGCGGAGAGAATCCTTCTGCATGTCTTGCCCTACACCAGATTTCTTAAAGGAATATTCCTATGAATTTGCATTTTTCCATGTATGATAGAGAAACATTTTAGAAACAAAGTGGTGAAAAAAATTATGTTAATATCTTATTCCATTAAGAAGTTACAAAATTTTTAGTTTTTTTTTTAATTTGGACAAAAGTGACTGATTGGCAACATCTGTGATGTCATAGAGACAATTTCAACAAAACATCTGGTGTATTTCTTTAAAAATGTTTTGGGAGTTTTTTTCTCATTGTAAATGTGATGTCCACCAAGAAAAAACAAAATATTTTCTTGTAAATTATATATTCCACCCTATCTCTATAATAACCCTAAAAATGTTGTTCGAAAATGTAAAAAAAAGTGTGATTAAATTTGTAAGAAATACATAAGAACTGTGCTGGAATTGCCTTCATGACATTACCAAGCTGAAGGACATATACTGTGCGAGGACTGATTTTACTAGGTAATTCACTGTTGTGTCTGTACATTACCTTCAATTAATGTTGTGAATTAAGCTAAAACCAAAGTTAGTAATATTTATTACAGCGCCGTTGTACTCGTACAATTTGTCAACGAACAGAAAATATAAACTTTCAGTGAAGAAGAAATAGAATCTTTTCTTCGATCTGGGCAGTACCCATTGGGATACATTAAAGAAGCAAAACGGCAGTGAGATTTACCGTGAAGGGTGAAGAAGGGTTTTTTTCTTGCAAAAGGAGGACAAGTTGTTGTCTTCAAATTTCATAGGAAAGAAGGGCTGGGGCTCAAATTTCCTAGCGGACCATGTACTCTGAGAGGAGACCAAATTCACTGGATGGCTACCGCTTAATTGTCTGGGGGCCAAATTTCCTACGAAATAAGGGCCAGGGTCAAAATTTACTGGCTTTAACACCAGCCTTATCATACAGGCTTAAATACTGTAATTACACACAAGTCTTTTGATTAAAATAACGCTGGTTTATTTTCTCAACAGTAACTCTAAATCAAAGTAACTTAATAACTCATAAAATTGAACAAAATACAGCCAGGTGAGTAAATCAGACCTCTAATTCCCGAGGATTAAGTGCAGTACACCAATTCAAAGTGCAGAGTCCTAGCCACATATATTGTTAGTCTAAGATGGCTACGCTTCCTGTAGCACCATCTCAATGTCAACCCGCACTCCTCAGGAGTATTTGGTCTTAACAACTTTTCCAAACCAGCCATAAGCGGAAACTGACAACTTGTACAAATTTACCAGCAAGTTACTTACATAAGCAATGGGCAACACCCTATAAGAGAGGTCACATGGTCGCCCTCAGCTAATGGGAATAAGACAAGTATAACTTTTGGTTAGCCCAGACACTAATTACATGTAGCATATTTGTCAAACTTGAAATACTGATATGCATAATTCACTAGTAGAACAACTTTAAATTCAAAAGACAATAGGTTTGTCCAGAGTGAGGAATTCCAAGCTGGAAATAACAATGAGCTTGACTATTCCAAGGAACCTCACCCTAGGTCACAAGCAGTCAAGTACACAGGGGAAGGGCACTGCACTTCCCATCATGGAGGGTTAATGGAGGGGGGGGGGGTATTTAAGGGATAAGTTTGGGTAAGAGTCACACTAAATTAACAACCCTTTCAATACTATAAAGTACTGTACCTACTGTAACTGTATCAAGGTCATAAGAAATTGATGTCTTATCTCAGAGAGGGTGGCAATAAGCAGTCCAGTAGCATTCCCATTAATGGGAACATTAGGAATTGGTTCTGGGCATGCGCCAAACGTTTGTCTCTCTAGGTGAGTCATCCTCTAATCAGTCGTTCTCTTCATCATACTGCACGCAATCAATGAGCGCATTGTTTTGATCTCGTTAATGCTGCAGTGTACACACAATACAATCCGCGGTTTGTATGGTTTTATAGTACGGACAATGAGGTTAGCTAACTCCCTTATTGTTATACCTTTCACGCTCAGTAGGCCTACAAAGAGATATATATCACACGAAATTATAGTGAAGTATTACATATACATCTCGGGATTGTCCAGGCTAAGCGCCCAGTTATCATACCAACTTTTATGTGAACTTTCAGTGACAGATCGTGTGAGTATGACCGTCACTGACAGGTTTCACACTGTGTTACTGTATAAAATCCTAAGGAAATGAGTCACAACGTCAGTACACACTGGACAACTTGCCACAAAATTTCAATTTAACTCGCATGAGGATTCTAGGACAGACTGGTTTTGAATTAAACACTCAAAGTATTATACAAAATGTATGTATAAATAATTCCCAAAGATGAATCTTTGAAACAAACAGGCAAACGGATAGAAATTCAAGCACTATCTCAACTGTTCAATGTAAAACAAACGCAAGAACGATGGCGACGAGAGATCTAGGCCAGGGCAGCTGCTGTTGTGTCACGATATATTCTTATCAGCCTGAAACACGCCTACAACATAGGGTCAAGTACGGGTCACGGTATACTCTTTGCAATAGCTCAAAAACGGCGTGGTAAACCTATGTTATGGGAGTGGAAAAAGCATAGGTATTAGTATTACGCTTAATATTTTGCGCAACCAAAATTTCCCCAATGTCTAGGATTTTTCTCCCAGCCGTTTGAAGTTCCGCACGTACGTTATAGGTATAGAGGCTGAAAAATGTGTCTGTGTTAATGGCGCTGACCATTGGTCAAATGTTCCCATTAATGGGAACAAATTTGTTCCCATTAATGGGAATGCTACTGGACTGATAAGCTCCAAAATTTTCTGGTTACAGGCAGAAAAATTATACTAGTAAATTAAGTTTCCATCAAAATGTCTCCATCCATTTTTCAGGAAATTTTGATTTGATTTACTTATTTTCCATTTTCATGCATATACAATATTTATAATGAAAACATAACAATTTATGAGAAAATGGGGAAATTTCTTTACTTTAGGAAATTTTCTTCAATTTTTAGGAAATGTATTTTATTTTCAGGAAATAGAACTTTAAATTTTATGTTAATAATTTCCTAATTTTATCTCCCAGCTGGGAAAAATGAATGCAGTTTGAAATTGTGTACAACTTGGTCTGCTGTACAGCATATTGATGACAGCCCCCTGCTGGAATGTGTCCATGTACATTACAGTTTGTTCCAGTTTTAATTGTTTTATGTAAAATAAACAATTTCTTAGGAGTAAAATTTAGGTTTAAATAGCCCAGGATCTAAGGTAGAAATACTGTATAGTAGACCATAGTAACGTCTCCAGAAATTTAGAGGAAGAGATTTTAAACATGAGAAAATAAAGGAAACTTAGAAAAAGTAAAAAAGGGAAGAAAATTAAAGGGAAGGGGAGAAAATGTGTAAAAGAAATCATCATGACTAATGACTCAGTACAAGTCATTTTTATGCAGACAAGAAAAATCTATTAAGTTCAATAATTTCTTTTACAGTAGGAATGCGATATCAACATGTTTTTTTAAGATTTGTTTCTTAATTTTCTCTATTAGAAACATTAATCTCCATCCATTTCTCTAGAAATTCTTTTTTTGGAGGGAAATTTTCTTCAATTTTTGGGAAATTTATTTTATTTTTCAGGAAATAGAACTTTAAATTTTATGTTAATAATTTCCTGATTTATCTCCCAAGTGGGAAGGATGCATGGGTTCGTTGTACCAATCTGTTTCTTATTTTTCTCTATTAGAAAAATAGAAATGAAATTCCTTGGAAATACTCCTTTACGGAGATATTCTTTGTTTAAAGCTCTGTCTGTCTAGTAATAATGTAATATCTATGTATTGGTGTATATTAAGTTTCATTTTTATGGCTTCATATGATTATGAGACTGGGTAATTGCATAATCAATTAAAATACTGTAACATCACGGCAATCACGGCTTGAAAAATAAAGTTGAGTTTGCATTTTTGCTTTTCATTGCATTTAATTTCAGACATGCAGACATGTACAGTGGCGTAGCCAGGATTTTCATATTGGAAGGGGGGGGGTTCAAAGCATTTAATTTCAGACATGCAGACATGTACAGTGGCGTAGTCAGGATTTTCATATTGGAAGGGGGAGGGGGAAGGGGGAGGGGGAAATGGGGAGAAGGGAGAGGGGGGTATTGAATTGAACCAACATGATATTTAGTGGTGTAGTTGAGGTGACACGGAAGCTTTTGCAAAATTGACATTTCAAAGGCAATAAAGTAGGTCACAATGCATACAGTAGTAATAAGGTGTATTATACAAGTCATATTGATATCAAAGAGAGCTAGAGCTCTAATAAACCATACACAAAACACAAAATCAAAGTGCAAAGCGCTCAACTTGTCGGCGTGGGATCCAGGGGCCTCTTTAATGGCCCCTGGTGGTGTCCAGGGGCGAAGCCGGTAGGGAAAGCTATCGCGAAACTGACATTTCGTGGGCAAAAACGTATGTTTATACACAAAGGTATATTATACAAGTCAAATTTCATGTCAAAGAGAGCTATAATACACCATGCATGTACATGTACAAAGCACAAAATCACGAAACGCATGTGGAAATATGTTTTATTGTTAACGTTTGTATTTGTAGTTGTACAAGGTTAGGTTTATCGTCACGCTTTGAAAAATATGGGTTGTCTAAAAGAAAGGTTTTCAATAATTTATTACAAACTCGTGTAATTGTTGTCAAACTTTTAAAATGCGCCTGTTCTGTATCACGTGCACGCCGACACCAACCTAGCCCTCTCTCCCTGTGTCTTAGTTCATGTATTTAAATACAAAATCGATGTTTAATATATTATTACCGAACAACCTTTCTTCTGAGAAAGTGCCCTTTTGAAATCTACAAACATAATAAGCACCTGGAATGTCAAAGCTTGGTGAACCGACGGCACCAATTTGAACCGATGGATTAAAATCTGAACCGACGGAATAAAATCTGAACCAACGGATTTAGATATTGGGGGTTGGGGGTAATCTCCCCCTACATATTGGGGGTGGAGGAAATCCTCCTCCCCCACCCCCCCCTCCCCCCCCACTCCCCCTCCCCCTTCTCCCTCCGTCTGGCTAAGCCACAGGACATGTATGTAACCTACATACATACCTTGAGTATGAAAAGTGTCGTACCCCCGTGCATATCCTTTGGTCGGTCCATTTGAATGAATAAGATTACTGAAGTTAGAAGAGAGTAAAATTAGTACGGATATGAGAGACCCGATCGATAAAATCGTGAAGAATGACTGTTTTGAAAGCATAGTGCTTCTCAGTTCAAGTTCCAGTTCCAAATTGAAAAGAAGAGGGTCCAAGTAACTAAAAGAGAATTGAAGTTCTTTAGATTTTCGGTTCCATACGCACCAGGCAAACACTACTAAATCCAATCCCGCAAAAGTCTTTTAGTATCCAACATCTTCGCAACAGTAACTTTCAGAGAGATTATCCTTTACCTGTGTACCGTGCACATGTATTACCCTGTATTTCGATCCATATGAATGATGCGTACACATCATGCTTGTATTTTATTTTTAAGCTGTGGATCCGAATCGATCACATCAGGGCTTAGCATACAGGAAGTACGGTATAGTATAATTACCGCGTACCGACAATCAATTTTAATGAATATAGGACTGCGCCTACTTACTCTGTTTAGAGGTATTATCCCTGGGACAGGGCCTTAAAAAAAAAAAAAAAAAAAAATCTAAGTTGGGTGAAGGGAGGGAGGGGAGGGAGAAAGGGGGAGGAGGGAGGGGGAGGGAGGGGGAGAGGGGGGGGGGAGGGGGCGGAAAACACATAAGGAACCTTTTTCGATATTTTTTTACTTGCTATGCCCCCACCCTCGTCCCCCCCCCAACATTTTGCTTCCTTTTTTATTGGAGGAAATTTCCTTCATTTCCGGATAATTTTCTTCCATTTGATAACATTTTCTTCCATTTTCATACAATTTTCTTTCATTTCAGGGTACATTTTTTTTCTTCAATTTTTAGGAGAATTTTCTTTATTTATCAGAGAGTTTGGCTAATTTGGGGGAAATTTTCGGAAAATTTTGCTCATTTATTGGAATTTTTTGGCCAATTGGGGGTAATTTAAATCATTTCTGAACAATTTTATTTGATAATAGGAACATTATCTTCCATTTTTGGGAAAATTCTTTGCTTTCATGATGACGAAACGCTTCTGCCTTGACCTTGATCTTGACCCTCCCTCCCCTCCCCGTAATCCACCTGCTACCTCTATTGACCATTTTCCAGCCCCTATCCCCAAAATTCTTATAATGCAGGCCACCAATAAACAAGAAAGTTTAACAAAAGTTTCCCCTTTCCTAATCCACAAGGCATGCACTCCAAGGCCTTGTCGGTACCCTCCCCAAAGTCTCCACCCTCAGATCCGGTGATCTCCTGGTGCACTGCACCAGAGACACTCAAGCCACCACCCTCCTCACCACCACAACCCTAGCCAATACCGGTATTGACGTTACCGTCACCCCCACCGTTCCCTAAACTACAGCAAAGGTGTGGTCAGATCCAAAGACCTAGCCTACCTGACTGATGAAGACCTCGTAGAAGAACTAACTAATTAAAACGTAACTGAAGCCCGTCGTCTCGTCCTCAAGAGAGACGGTGCCGAAACACCTACTAATACCATCTTCCCAATGTTTTCCACACCAACTCTCCCTTCCCACATCACAGCAAGCTACCTGAGAATCCCAGTCACCCCTTATATTCCGAACCCCCTCCGTCGTCATAAGTGCCAGAGGTATGGCCATGGGAAAATTTCTGCCACAGCCAAGCACGCTGTGGCAACTGTGGAGCCCTAAACTACGAAAGCACCTCCTGCACCAGCACTCCACACTGCACCAATTGCAACGGAACTCATCCGACTAACCATCCCTTCTTCTCAAAAGACTGCCCCACCTGGCTCCAAGAAAACAAATTACGAAACTAAAAACCCTTAATCCCAACATCACATACACGGAGGTCAGGAAGCAATTTCTCGCTAACTCCACGCTAAACCATCCTACTCAAGCGCAGTCTCCTCTAATATCTATATCGCCCCCTTCCTCCGTAACACAATTAAAACTGACACACATACCCAAACAGACCTCACCTGGCTCTTCTTGCCCAGTCCTAAGCCCATCACCATTGCCAAGAATCCAACCACACCCATTACCCAAACCACCTCCACCACCACTTCTCCCCCTAACCTTCTTTCCACCACCTTCAACCCAGTCGTCTTCTGCCTCCAAGAAATTTCTAGAAAACTACCGACCATTACTCCCTCAACCACTTCGCTTGCTATCACAAACATCAAGTGGACGCCGACAGGGCCTGTGGGGGCGTCTCTATTCTCGTTAGACACGATATCCCACCCAACCCTGTTCCATGTGCACACCGACCTACAGGCCATCTGTCCACACAACTTTCACTCTTTGCAAAATCTATCCCCTCCCAACACCAACATTCAGCCAACCAGCCTTAACAACCTCATCTCTCAGCCTCCTCCCCATTCATCCTTCTTGGTGACTTCAACGCTAACAACCCTCTGTGGGCTCTATTACCACCACCCCTTAGAGGCAAGCTCATCGAAAACGCTCTTCGACAGTACAGCCTCTCCTTGCTCAACACTATCTCTCCGACCTACCTTCACCCTACCACAGGCTCCCTTACCTGTATTGACCTGTCTATTTCTTCCCCCAACCTCCTCCGTGATTTTAGCTGGAGAGTCACTGCTGACCTCTGTGGTAGTGATCATTGCCCTCTTCTTATACACTCCAACCTTCAAACCCCCACTAAACTCGAGAAGGCTTACTAGCCCCTTTTCGAAACCCTCTGTGACTCACACTCCCCCATCTTCTCGAGGATGAGAATCCCATGTTAAACTTCAGTAATATCTTTATCAACATCGCCACCTGCTCAATTCCCAAAGCCTCTAAACCCCCTAATCATCCCCCCAACCCTGGTTCTCTGATGACTGCAAAACTGCCATCAAGAACAGGAAAAGAGCCCTCAGGAACTTCAAAACTAACCTGACCACCCACAACCTCTTTCGCATCAGCCGTGCCAAGGCCAGACGCACTATTAAGGACAGTAAAACCAACACTTGGAACACTTTATCTCTTCTCCCACCACCAACACCCCACTAAGAAGATTTAAAGAATGGTTAACAGCTTCCACGGCAGAGTGGGCAAATCTCCCATCTCCCATCTCTCCTGGAATGGTGACCTTCTCACCGCAAAAAAGGACATCGTTAACCACCTCGCCGCCTCTTTCAGAAACATCTCGTCCTCGACCAATTACTCCAATACCTTCAAAACCAAAAGAGCTCGCGATGAAGCCCGGAGTATCACCTTTTCCTTCGACAACTTCGAAAGCTACAACACCCCTCTCACCCTTTTTGAATTAAACCAAGCCATCCACGACGCTGGCTGCACCTCCAAGGGCCCATATAATATCCCCTACTAGTTCCTAAAACACCTCCCCATCAAGGCCACCACTACCCTACTCACCATCCTCTACTACATTTGGTCCTCACACTCCTTTTCCCCTATATGGAGGACAGCTATTGTCACCCCCGTCCTTAAATCGGGGAAGGACAGTACCGACCCCTCCAGCTACCGCCCATTGCCCTGACCTGCTGTATCTGTAAAATTATGGGAAGGATTATTAATCAAAGACTAAACTGGTTCCTTGAGACCAACATAATCCTCTCCCCTCACCAAAGCGGCTTCCGGAAACGTCGCAATACCCTAGACCAGTTAATTACGCTTGACACCGCTATCCGGGAATCCTTTGCAAAAAGGGAACATCTCATTGCCATTTTTTTTTAGCTTCGAGAAAGCTTTCGACACTACTTGGAAATACAGCATTATCCGCAAACTTCACACATCGGCCTCAGAGGCCATCTCCTCAACTTTATTCAGACTTCCTCTCACCCAGGCAGTTCCAAGTTCGTATTGGCCACACCCTCTCCAGCCCCTCCCCCAAGAAGAAGGCGTCCCTCAAGGCAGCATCCTCTTTCCCACTCTCTTCAACCTGAGCACTAATGACATCGCGGACAACCTTGGCCTCAACATCAAACGTACCTGCTACATGGACGACTTCACCATCTTCTACTCCTCCCCTAGCTTTCCTCTTATTAAAAATAAACTCCAAATCAGCCTCAACCAGCTGCAAGTCTGCTGCAACAATAACGGTTTTAAATTCTCCGAAGGCAAGACCCTCATTTCAACAAGCTCCTCCCCGACCCGAACCTTGTGCTCAATGGCAATCGCATCCCTAAAGTTGAACACACAACATTCCTGGGTCTAAATCTAGTCCCAAGCTCACCTACAAGCAACACATCACCAACCTGAAACTAAAATGCAACAGCTCCCTCAACTCCTCCACCTCCTCTCCAACACAACGTGGGGTGCGAACCGCCATGCTCTCCTCTAAATTTTCAGGCTCACCATTCGTGCCAAGCTTGACTACGGCAATATTGCCTGACTGTGTCGCTCACAACTCATACCTCGACCACATCAACACCATCAAAAATGAAGCCCCTAGGCTTTGTCTAGGAGCCTACAGGACCTCCCCAACCACCAGCTTTCATGTTGAAGACAACAAACCCCCATTTTTACTCAGATGTAGAAAGTTTAGCCTATCCTATGCTTTTAGGGTCCTCACCAACACCCAGAACCCTGTTTACAACCTCATTAGATACCCCAATTTCTCCACCCTCTTTAATAGGACAAAAACCCTATCCCCTCCCTTCAGCTTACGCATTAAATCAGACCTCTTCCATCTCGGCATCAACCCCGCCACTCTCAGCACCTTCTCCTGACCCACTTTTCCTACTTGGGCCACCCCCTCCCTTCAATCCACCTGGGCCTCTCCACTCATCACAAAACTCAACCCACCCTAACCTCTTCATCAATCTCTACAATCAAATCAAAGACCAACTCTCAAATTACACCTCCATCTATACTGATGGCTCCTAGGAAGGCAACAAGACAGCTGCTGCTGCCGTCGTCCAAGACATCACCCTCAGTAGCAGACTTCCCGACTACTCATTCATCTTTTCAGCCGAGGCAAAGGCCATTCTCTTTGCTTTCAACTTTATTAAGTACTCTCCGCTCAGCCACTTTGCCATTTTCTCCGACTCAATGGCTGTTTTTACTTCTTTACTCAACCTTAAATGGGATAATTTCACATCCCACCTCCTCCTCCGCAAGCTCCTTTCGCCCACCCTCTGCAGGAAAAGTATTCTTTCCTTCTGGATACCCAGCCATATTGGCATCCCTGGCAATGACAGGGCTGATGCATCCGCTATGCTTGCCATTAACCTCCTCCCTACCCCTTTTCCCAAAACCCTCTCTGACATCAAACCGCTTATCGCTTCCCTTGTTCGTAACCGCTGGCAAACCTAATGGAACTCCCAAAGTGATGACAAACTCCACGTCATCCAGCCCACCATTCCGATCAAACCCACCATCAACGACCTCTCTCGTATCGACAACGTTCATATTACAAGTCTTAGAATAGGTCACACCCACCTCACTCACTCCCACCTCTATTATTGGCTCACCCAACCCCTTTGCAACAATTGTCATTGCACCCTCACAATCCATCACCTTCTCTTTGCTTTCCCCATGTACAACCTTCCCAGAGTTTCCCTCGCTCCCCGCAACTCAATTGCTGAGTTCTTCCAGAAAAATCCTCCGGTTAAATGTATCTTCTTCCTCCATCATGCTTCCCTCTACACCCATATTTAGATCTCCTCTTCCACCCACTCGCTCTATTTTGTTTTTGATTCAACCATGCACCTTCTTTCTCGATCACAGCTTTCTGCCAGTGACTTTTGTTCTTGAATTTATCTCATTCTCCCCCTCTTTTCTTTCCTACCTACTTCTAAAATGATCTGACCTCTCAGGGACAATTTGACCCTCGTTGTCGTGGTTTCGTTTAAGTTCTCATCAAACAAACAAACAAACATTCTTTGGCTTTAAAAAAGATGTGCATTAAATCTATTTATTATATATATATATATATATATATATATATATATATATATATATATATATATATATATATATATATATATATATATATATATATATATATATATATATATATATATATATATATATATATATATATATATATATATATATATATATATATATATATATATATATATATATATATATATATATATATATATATATATATATATATATATATATATATATATATATATATATATTTATACATAAATATATATATATATATATATATATATATATATATATATATATATATATATATATATATATATATACATATATATATATATATATATATATATATATATATATATATATATCTATATCTATATATACATCTATATCTATATCTATATATACATACATATATATATATATATATATATATATATATATATATATATATATATATATATATATATATATGCGTGTGTGTGTGTGTGCGTGTGTGTGTGTGTGCGTGTATATGTGTGTGTAGCAACCTCGAGTAAAGCTATTGATAATATTACACGAATATTAATACAAATAAAGAGTAACTAAAGAGGAAACTAAGACGGATTTTTTTTTTTTTAAACAACAGTGCAGCGTTGAAGCAAAGCCATCACGTGGTAAGTGGCTTTTGACAATAACAAGTTCAAATCTTCTTACAGCATGGAGATCTATACTGTATCTCCATGGTTACAGGAAAGTACAGAAAGTACTCCGAAGAGCTTAAACTGGAAAAGGATGACTTATATTGAAGTGTGTTGACTATTTCAAAAAAGATCAATAAAACAAAAATATATTTAAAAAACAACAACATAGGGACAAAGAAATCTAAAAGCCGCCTAAAGTACCTTAATAAAACTTTAAACCGTAGGTTAGTGCCTAAACAGCACCAAAAACAAAATAAGTGGGAAACCATCCCTACAACCCAAGACCCTATGGGTCAAGGGATGCAGAGGTCAATAAGTTAACTGAAGTGACCGCACCTAGAATAGATACCCCCCCCCCCCCCTCCCTAAAAAAAGGCCCTTAGGGCAAAGGAATGCAAATGTCTCGTAAACTATTTTAAATGGATTGCTCGGTTTTTTCATTGTTATGAACTTCTCAAGCGATAAAAGGAAATTAAACTGATGTGAAAAAACAGTGGCATCGGGTTTAGGTTTATGTTACAACAAAAGGTACAGTATTTAGGATGCAGTAAGAAGAAGTTGAGTGGGTGGTACATCTTAGTGGAGTATCCGAAAAAAAACATATTAGCGGCAAATATCAAAGTTAATCTTAGGGATTACAAGCATTGTTCCAAACATTTTGAACATAGACGCACTTCCAGAATAAATGGTCAACTATTTTACTCTCAACTCCACAAAATGTACAAAATGGAGAGTTACTTAAATTAATCTTATGTAAATAAGCATTACCACCAATGATTCTGTGTAAAAACGAAATTGAAAATATTGGAGTTGTGTCTCTCTCTCTCATTAATTCCTGAAAGTTTAGGGACATGATTAAAAAAATAAAAAATCCCCGTGGTGATGGGAAAAGAAGAGAGTAGTATAGTTGGCCAATTTCATACATGCAGACATATATGTAGCCTACATGTACACTGGGCCTACAAACATACCTTGAGTATGAAAAGTGTCGTACACCCGTGCATATTCTTTGGCCGGTTCATTTGAATGAATAAGATTATTGAAGTTAGAAGAGAGTAAAATCATAACGAATATGACATTGACAGACCCGATTGATAAAATCGTGAAGAATGACTGTTTTAAAAGCATAGTGCTTCACAGTTCAACTTCCAAGTTCCAGTTTCCAAATTGAAGAAAAGAAGTTCCAAGTAACTTAAAGGGAATTGAAGTTCTTTAGATTATTGGTTCCAAACGTAACATGCAAACATTACTAAACTCAATCCCACAAAAGTCTTTTATTATGCTACATCTTCGCAACACTAACTTTCAGAGAGATAAACTTTGACATGTGTACCGTGCACATGCATTGCCCTGTATCTGAACGAGGGAGCTATTACATTGTCAAAGTAACAGCTCCCTGTCTGAACCGCAAGATGCATACAGTATATCATGCATGCATTTTATTTCTTAGCTGCGGATCGATCACATCTAAACCTATTATGTTGAACAGTAACCTGGAAGTACGGTATAGTATAATTACTATTGATTGCAATCAATTATAATCAAATAAATCAATATAAGACTGCGCCTACATACTCTGTTGAGGTATTATCCCTGGGACAGAGCCTTTTAAAAAGAAATTCCAAGTAAAGGGGGCATTACACAAAAGGAACCTTTTTACGATAAATGTTTGACTTGTTATGCTCCACCCCCACCCCCCCCTCCCCCTCCCCCTCCCCTCTCCCCACTCCCACACACACACACACACCGGTAAATTTTGCTTCCTTTTCTAAAAATTCTATTCACTTCAGGGTAAATTTCCATCATATCCGAACAATTTTCTTTGACTTTCAAAACATTTTCTTCCATTTTCATGAAATGTTCTTTCATTTTTGGATACTTTTTTCAATTTCCAGGATAATTTTTTTAATTTTTGAAACAATTTTCTTATTTGGGAAATTTTGCTTATTTTCGGACCATTTTGCTCATTTTTGGAAAATTTTGCTCACTTTTGGGAATTTTTGGGAAATGTAATTATATATATATATATATATATATATATATATATATATATATATATATATATATATATATATATATATATATATATATATATATATATATATATATATATATATATATATGTATATATATATATATATATATATATATATATATATATATATATATATATATATATATATATATATATATATATATATATATATATATATATATATATATATATATATATATATATATGTATATTTTATATACATATATATATATATATATATATATATATATATATATATATATATATATATATATATATATATATATATATATATATATATATATATATATATATATATATATATATATATATATATATATATATATATATATATATATATATATATATATATATATATATATATCTAAATTGGGACCAAGCTGGGGGCCAAAATGCTCAACTGGGGCCACTTTGCTGAGTAGGGAGGAGGCGTGGTCCCCTAGTTAGTGTCTTAAAATACGCTCTGCCCTGGGACCGATCGGAAGTTGTGGGACTTTTAACTGTGCTGTGCAAAAATAAAAATTGTAATATGGATTGCACCTTCTCTGTTTTCCCGGTTGGGAGGTAAAAGTGGGAAATTATTAACATAATAACTGAAACATTTGGTTAAATTGGGTAAAATAAGCATTTGAAATGATAGACAAATTTGTCTCCAAATTTTCAGAAAATTGGCTAAAATTTCCTGAAAATCGAAGAAGAAAAGAATTTCCCAAAACGAAGGTAAAATTTAAGGAAAATTTGGTAAACTTTTATTTAAAGTTTTGATCAACTTTATCAACTTTTTAAATAAAAAAATTTGTCCTAACTAAATGCAAGAAATGTGAACTCACGCTATGTATGGTAACATAAAATAAAAAATAGGCTCTATTGTAATAACAATTTTTTTATTCAAAAGCTTCCTTGCCATACTTCCAGACCTAGCTTTTGTTTGAAAAGCCGTGAACAACTGTCAAAGACACCAAAGTAGCCAATTCCGTCGAATTTTAACTGCCCCTACCATCAAAATCTTTTTTGGCAACATTTGTGCAAAATTTGATCATTTTTAGCCTTTTTGAGACCAAAATTGTGAAAAAACCGTAAGTTCTGATCGCAATATACCTACCGTACGCGAAATGTGTCGTAAGAAAGGCCAAGCCATGTACTTTTAATTGATATCAGAAAGAGCAAGTAGCCTCTCTCTAATCACATTTGATTTAAGTTATTATCAAGCATTTACTTTTCTACTTAGACACTTTGGTCTAGTGGCAAATCTCAGTGCGCAGCATGCGATGGCCTGAGTTCGATCTCGCACTGCACCACGTGGCTTTTTTTTTTTCCGCTAGTAATTACACGTTATTATTTTTTGTTTATTTTCATTGTTTTTGCATGTATTGCTTTGAGAAAAAAATTGCATTAGTATCAATGGAAAGAAAATCTCACAAACTAAATATGTAAACAAATTCTCATTTTTCATTATTCACAAGAAAAAATACAAGCTAAAAAAAACTGGCCTAATTTGGCCTAAAATGTGCATATTTGCATATTTGTGTCAATATTTTCTTCAGTTTGACTTTTTCATTGAAAAGTGTATTATCTTAACATTCACTGGTGAAGTGCATTGTGGTGCGCAAAGTTCTGCGCATATTTCTCTTTTTACAAATTCGTTGTTTTTTTTCTCCTCATAATTTGTTTTTTATTCATATATATTTGTTTGTACTTATACATTTCTGTTTTTATGATAAACAGATAAAAGGCTGTCTGCACTTATATTTCTGTTTAAAGGTATATCACTGTTTTATTGATATAGGGGCCTAGTAATATTTATATATTTAGAGAAAAACAATTTATTTGGGAGATATATTATCTGTTTGTATAGTATTTTTATATTTCTTTGTTATTGTAGTGGATCATTGTGTGTTATAAGATCTTATCGATTTTTAATTGTAGTTGTGTTTCTTTTCTATTTATTATTTTTGTTGTTTTCTCTTCATTGTTCCCCAAAATTCCATATGATATATTTCGTATCATTTATTTTCTTTTGTATTGTTTTCTTTTATTTATCTCATAATCAATTTAAATTTTCCTTAATAAGATACTTTTCTTTTTTATTGCTTTCTTTTTTATTTATTTCATTTCTAATTTATATGTTTCTGCTTATTTATTTTTCTTTTAATTTACTTTGTATTGAATTCTTTTTATTTATTTTCTATTCAAAGGTTTAGTGTTTTTATTAGATACTTTTTTTTTTTATTTTTTTATTTTTTTATTTCTAGTTCATATTTAGTATTTTTTTATCTTTTTAATTTTTGCCCATATTTAGGGGTTTCAAATATCAAAAATTGGTAAGTGTGAACTTTCCTTCGGGGCCCATTTGAATGGCTGCACCAGGGCTCCGATACCCCTTGCTTGCTACACGCCACTGACGATATCTGGACTTTAACTTGGAAAATGCCAAAAAAGGAACAAAATTTCCCTAAAAATTGTCAAATATTGACCAACATTTTTTAAAAGTGCCCGAAAAGGAACGAAATTTCCAGAAAATCAAAGAAAAGTGCAAAAATTGAACAAAATATTTCTTAAATTGACAAATAACTTACCAAATTTAATTAAATTGCATGACAATGAAAGGAATATGAAATGAAAGAAATATGAAATGAAAGAAATATGAAATGAAAGAGATAATTCCCGAAAATTGAAGGAGATTTTCTGATTAGCAGCAACGTCTGTGATGGAACTTAGTTTACCAGTGCAAGTTTTCCACTTGGACCCGGGATTTTTTTTTTTTTTTGGAGGGGGTTTACCTGAGAGGTAACCTGCCTAATTTGGTTACGTGGGTTGACCATTTGTGTAAGCAAAATCACCACACCCACTTTAATTTAGGAGATATCATAAATATTTTCATTGTTATGCAAATAAGTTAATTGGTATGCACACACATCCCCCAATCATGCTCAACTGAACAGCACCAATGCCCTCTATAGGGTTTCATCTAGAAATTGGAGAAATGGGTGTGCGTTGGGAATTTCTATAGTGCGCACCAATTTGTTGACGCCGTATAGGCGTTTTGCATGCGCACTGTGGGTCCCACGAGGTCCCAGGGGTGGGGGACTAACTAGCGAAGTGCGGCAGCCAATCAAATTACGGGATCAAATTTGGCTTCTATAGGATTACTAATCATGTGAAGAATGCGGTTAAATTGACATTCTCTTGTAATGTTGTTGTGTAGTTTTGTAAGTGTAATTTGGTAATCATCTCCGTTTCAAGGTTGTACATGAGCACATAACAAACCAGCAATCGTTGTTGTTGCTGTTTTATTCTCGAACCAATTCTTTATGTCTGATTTACAAATATGTCATAAATCCTGTAAATATATGTTGTGCATGGCAGCCTTAAGTTAATTAATTCGTGCCCCGTATACTCATCTATCTGTTTATACTGTTCAATCATTTTTCTGATTAAGTAAGTCTTAGAAATGATCCTTGAAGAACCTGAGGTTCCAAAAACAGGACAAGCTATACCATTTTTATTCTACGAGTGTGTATCCATATCCGCTTCCACATATTTTCGAAGCAAAAAGTTTGTCGTTTACAGCTATTTAAATAAGCAATTACACTTAAGTCAAATTTGATTAAATATTATGGTCAGATGGTCGTTCAATTTTGGGCCTTAGTTAAATCGGTCCAAAGTTGACAGTCATGGTCAGATTTGACCACTCTTTTTTTTCAGAGTAGTTTCTCAAAAATGATTGCCAACGATTACTTCCAAATGAATTTTCTCTTGCCACAGATCACTTTGCCTGTATATCATGTTTCAAACATTAAATTGAAAATAGAAATAGAATAGTTATATTACTGTAACTTTTCACTATGCTAGTACCTGAGAGTATTTATATTTAAGTTTCAGCATATAGCAGACAGTTTACGCTCATGGATAGAACACGGAGGTTACTTCCTTTCCTTCCCTAGCTTTTCCATTATCTGATTATAGGAAAAACTCTAAAATTGACTTGGACTCTATTTATTTTCACAACCTTTCTAGAGCAAAATTAATGAAGGAATTAAGGTCAATAGAATTAAAAAAGTCAAATCTTTAACAAAGAACACAAATTTGAACTCGAAACTACAATAAACAGTATAACACTGCAGGGCCGGATTTAAGCATGGTCCACATGGACACGTACCCAGGGCCTTCACAAATAGGGGCCCGAAAACAAGTTCCCTCCTGTGGGGCCCGGTCCACTGTTTAAAATCGGACATGTTTCCTCCGCCCTGATCGTAATTTTACCAATAATCGGAAAATTTGTGTAGATTCTAATATGCAAAAGATAACGGATTTTTTGGTAATCCTGATGAAAGCAATCGCAGTCTTACTGAAACTTTAGTTGTATTATCTTGAGCCTGAAAAGGATCACAAAACTTCCGAAAAAAACGAATATATTAGGCCTATTTAAAAATAGCATATTTACGACTTTCTCCTCAAAATATCCAATTTTTTCTCAAATATTTCCTAAAGTTTTTCTCAAAATATCTGACATTTTACTCAAATTTTCCGATTTTCCTTAGAATTTCCAATCATAAGGCCGGGGGAAGCTTGTCAGATTTGTATTCGGAAATTTGTATATTTTTCCCCATATCCAATTCTATCTGCCCCACGGTATCGTAAAACAGATAGAAAGTGGTTTTCACCCATTAAAATCTTGATGAATTATCTGAGCCAGATCATCGAATAGCCTATCTTGCTGCTCAGCCCCAAACTGCCAATGATGATGAAGATGTCCTTAACTGATAATTTTTTGACAAATATTCGGACACTTGTCCAAATTTTCCGACGTCTTGAAAATGTTCATTACCTTGACCATTTTGACCAAATTTTTTCACGTTTCAAGGCATGAAAGCTTTTCTCGGAGAGATAATTTCTTATGTACACGGCTGCCGTGTCTACAAGCAAGTACGTCATTTCGTAATTAGTTCTGTACTACCCAATTGAATTATGTTGAGTCGGAAGGCATCGGAAAGAAAACGGTCATTTACCAAGAAAATATGGAACTAAGAAATATCAATTGTGTTTATGAATTGTACGGTGAGGCAAGAAAGCAAATACGTGCTGTACAATTGATTTTATCCCCAAAAGATGATGAGCATTGCTTGTAAGTAGAACTAACTAGTATTGGTAACATGTGTTCTTACATTTGAGACTTAGAGATAAGCTAATTGCGCGAAAATATCTGTTGAAAATGGGTTAGGCCTATGGCCTAGGCCCTACCTAGTTATTGTTACAACCCACGTAGGCCTACACGTATGTTATCACGGGGACATTTGTTTTGTGTACGTAGGTTGTTGCAGACTCACTTAAGCAACCCATATTTTCCTAAATGCGAAAAAATTACGTTCTTTTCGCACATTGTGGTGGGTTTTCACCTCTTCTATGAGTATGAGTTAGCTGTGGAACAGTTTTTATTCTGCAACTTTTAACGGGGAATTTTAGTTGGGTATTTTCCACCGATAATTTGTTGGACGCCATGTTTCAAAACTTTTGTCGAGTGTCACTTGCGCATTTGTACTCAGGGCTAAGTTCTTCGCTGTACTAATGGGCGGAAACAAATACAAAGAAATATGTGTGCTGTATCTATGTGTCGTCTTTAAAATCAGCAAATTAGAATTCAAGAATTTTCTGTTTTAGAACTTTTTGATGAAAGTGAACGATAAGTAATTGCATTTCTTTGCTTAATTTAAATTATTCTTCCATGATCTGACGAAAATCTAAAATGGACCCTGTGTAGAAATTGCAAACGCCAATTATTATCAGGCAGTAGTCATATGACTATCATTTTTGGTTGGCATGCGTAGCATTAGGCGAACCTATGTAATGGCGATTATGTTCGTCTGGCCGTCCACTGAATTGTCCTGAGATTTCCTCAGAAATGTTAACGTTTTTTGAGAATTCCTCAGAAAATGTTAAAGTTTCTTCAGAGTTCCTCAAAAAAAGTTAAAGTTTCTTCAGATATCCTTATGGAAGGTTAGAATTTCCTTATAAAATGTTAAAGTTTTTCAGAGTTACTTAAGATAGGATTGAAGACTAGTTTCCTTTAAAAGTCTACAATACATTTGATAATTTCTTCGAAGATAACTGTAAGATGATATAATTTTCCAATGTTCTTCAGAGATCCTCAAGTCTCTCTTGTAGTACTTGGGATTTAAAATTCTTCAAAATATTTGGGCACCAACAGTTGTATCAGGCATGCTTATTAAACTCCACCTTTATTATTGTGGTCATTTGCATAAAGTTGCTACAGTATTCTGACCTGACCAGACTTTTTTATTTAATATGCTTAGTCAGGGATAGGGAGGGATGCCATGTGGGGCATGGATGGGAGCCATGAAGGACATATGATTTAATATTTACTATGTTGTATACACCAAGGGCTATATCAGGCATAATCATTTGACTCCACCTTTTTTTCTTATTCAACAATTCATTTGCATATAAGTTATTATATGAACTGACACTTTAATACATAGTATGCTCAATCAGGGACTGTGATAGCTAGGATGAGACTTCTTATGGAGCTTATGGGATGCCATGTGAGACATAGGGTGGGATGCCATGTGGGACATGGGGTGGGATGCCATGTGGGACATGGGGTGGGATGCCATGTGGAACAGGGTGAAATGCCACGTAGGATATGTGGTGATATGCCATGCAGGACATAGGGTGAATTGCCATGGGATGGAATGTCATGTGGGACATGGGATGATATGGGATGTCATGTGGGACATGGCGTTCCACCCCATTTCAACAAGTCATTTGCATATAAGTTCTTATATGAACTGACACTTTCATACATAGTATGCTCAATCAGGGACTGTGATAGCTAGGTTGAGACTTCTTATGGAGCCTATGGGATGTCATGTGGGACATGGAGTGGGATGCCATGTGGGACATGGAATGGGATGCCATGTGGAACATTGGGTGGGATGCTATGTGAGACATAGGGTGGGATGCTATGTGGAACAGGGTAGAATGCTATGTGGGACATGGTGGGATGCCACGAGTAACACAGAGTGTGACGTAGGTTGGGGTGCCATGTGTGACATATGGTAGGATGCCATGTGTGGCATAGGGTAGGATGCCATGTGTGACATAGGGTAGGAGGCTATGTGGGACATATGGTATGGGGACATGGGATGTGGGACATATGATGTGATGCCATGTGGGACATAAAGTAGGATGTCATTGGGCCATTAGGAGGGATACCATGTGGAACATATGGTGGGATGCTATGTGGAACATCAGGTAGGAAGCCACTGATGCGGGACACAGGGAGGAATGCCATGTGGGACATAGGGAGGGATGTCATGTGGTTCATATGGTTGGATTAATGTGGGACATACATGTAGGATGGGATCCATGTGGGTCATAGCATGGGATGCCATGTGGGACATATAGTGGAATGCCATGTGAGACACTGTATGGTGGTTTGCCATGTGGAAGATATGGTGGAATGCCATGTGGGACAAGGCATGGGATGTGATGTGGGACATGAGGTGGGATGTCATTTGGTACATGGGATGTGGGACATAGGGTGGAATGCCATGTGGGTCATAGGATGGGATGCCCTGTGGGATATATGATGGAATGCCACGTGGGACATGGGATGTCATGTGGGACATGGGGTAGGATGCCATGTGGAAGATATGGTGGAATGCCATGTAGGACATGGGATGGGATGCCATGTGGGATGCCATGTGGGACATGGGGTGAGATGCCATAGGGTACATGAGATGCTATGTGGGACTTAGTGTGAGATGCCATTTTTATAATTGGCTGGTATAATATGGGTGTCAATTTGCATAGGTATGCGAACCATGACAGTATTTACCATTCTAGTTTAACTTTGGCATCCTCAGTACAAACATAACACTGTAAGTGCGAAGAACGGACAGAGAAAGTGCCAAGAATCATCTGATTTTGGTGTTAAACTTAAAGGAATATATTTTCACACTTTTTAGCTAAAGAAAACATAACAACGTTGTGGAGCATCGTAACTCAGTTAGAATGAAATGTATCACATAGCTGCATAGGTTTTGAATAGCTCCATTAGTCCTTAATTCAGAAACAACAACAATCAGTGAACATCAGCAAACAAGAAGAAGAAAAAACAGATCAGTGGGGATGGAAAAGGCCTGGAACAGGTATATGATGAATAATTAGGCTAGACCTACTTTTAATATAGTAAGGAAAACATCACATTTTGTTGATTTTTGATTCCTATTTCAAAAACCCTTGCATCCCTAGAACCCTGGTCATGAAACTGAGGCTTAATTGCAGAACATTATCTTACTTCAAAAACTATTCTCATTCAACACGCTGGGAAAAAAATCAAGCCTACCACAACCCTCTCTCCTAGTTATTAGTCATATAGGCCAAGGCTACCCACAATACACTTTTAGACATACTGGTGGCATGTACAGTGGGTTATTTCACTTTCCATACATAAAAGTGACAGTGCTATAAATGTTAGGCTACCAAGCTTAGACCCATGGTTGATGGTGGAAAATTTGCTCCAAACTTGCTTCAGTATCTGACCATATTATGTACCTTTCGTGCTTTAATTCTTCTACGTAGTTCTTTAAAGTTGTTTTAGTGCTAAAAAAGACAAAATTAAAAGACCCTTTATCATGCTTGTTTTGGCGAAAAAAGTTTTTCCCAGTCAGACCTTCTAAATATCTGTCACTTGTAATTGTTTATGTTGACATCATATTACTTCTATGGTTGTCGTACAGCTGATTGGCTAACAACTCATGCACATTTAAATAAATTCAAGTAACAAGTAAACATTTTATCCAACCTTGACCTCATAAATATTCAACAAGATTTAATTCTGCTCTAAAACTTAAAAGTTATGGCTGAATAGCTTGAACAGAAAATAGATAAATTCTACCATTTCCATGTACTGTAAGTTTGAAACAGCCAGCTTTTGTGGATAAGCACTACATCTGTTGTAAACCCAGTGATAACAGATTTTGTATATTTTAGTGAAGAATATTCTCAGGAAGCTGTGTAAAGTTGTATAAAGTTCCACCCCAAAAAATTGTCGGATATCTCTATTGGCATGCATAGGAAAAACTATAATCTTTGTGCACTTGCAGATCAGAAAAGAACAACAGTCACACAACGTCAGCATACAGAAACGGGTTAAAGTAAAAGAAATTATGGCCAAACGATGGCAGATGGTTCCATGACTACCTCACTCCCTAAGAAACTACCACCAAATTTTGTTCTTCCCATGGACAGTACATGTAAGAGAGTGGAACGGACTTCCAGACCCTTAACCTTTAACAGAGCGATAAAATTAGACTCATAGCCTGCCAAACCATATCAGTGCACGAGCTTCAACTTCAAGTATATTAAGGTAGCACTATACCAGATGAAGATACTCCGCAAGTACTTGGTGCTGGCTCCTGGTTGCACACTTGAATTATTCGCTAAATTGAACTACTGTAGTGTCTAAGTATGGGTCATTCTTAAAATAAAAATTCCTGTAACAAGCGTGAAGCCACGGAAGCCGCTCCGGGGTATTTATAAGATTATGGAAAGTTCCCATCTCAAGCGCCGAGCCGCTCTGGGGTGTCTTGATGTATTGATTTCATCTAAGAGTTCATTCTTTTGTCATGTCCTGGTGTGCAGTGGGTCGCTGGTGATGGATTTCATCTAAGAATTCGTTTGAGTGCTGTAGGGGACTTATGAGATTATGAAAAATTAGCTTGCAATTTTCATTACCAGGGATGGAAGAGTTTTTAAGATAAGAATCAAAATTCAACAGAAGCACCCATGGAAGCGAGGCCCAGTCACAGAAAGAATTTTATTGGGTGTACTGTAGGCCTAGGCCTATGGTACAGTATAGAATTTGTTGCACCACTCCAAAGAATTATGATAGACATTTTGAAGAAACGAAGAATTTACACAAAAAAATACCATGGTCTCCTGTTAATATACAGCGCCTATTTTGCATGAAGTTTTGTATATTTCAAAAAGCTGTAAACGGTCAATTGTTAACTGTCTCATGCTTTTCAGCTAAATTATACTGTAACATCCATTTTTAAAGTGTCTTCTTTTACATTTTATTTTGCAGACAGGAACTCAAAGAAGAGGTGCAGGTTGCTGTAGAGCCACATTTGATAACATTATCAATCGCTAACCAAGCTAAAGCAAGGTTTCTGCTTCCATCCAGTATCAAGTTCATTCTTTCGTCATGTCCTGGTGTGCAGTGGGTCGCTGGTGATGGATTTCATCTAAGAATTCATTTGAGTGCTGTAGGGGATGCAACGAATATCTTGAACCAACCGGACATAGACACAGAACATTTTCATATTCCTGAAGGTGTGAATGTATGCCTGATGTGCAAAATGTGCCAGCAAAAGGTTGGGTATGGAAAGTAAGTAATGCATAATACAACATTATGAGCACCTATTGTGCTTACAAAAAAAGGTTGAAGTACTTTCTTCCTAATAATCACCGATGCAGATCAGATGACTGTAGTTAATTCTCAGCGCAATTAAATAATCTGGAAAATCCCACTTTTGAAGGTTTAGTTTAGAAGTCGAGCAGGACTCTGTCGTATGAATGAAAGATTAAAAAAAAAAAAATGGTGAAAGAATGCATTTAAAAGAAACAAAATGGTGAAAGAAAGATTAAAAAGAAACGAAATGGTGAAAGAAAGATTAAAAAGAAACAAAATGGTGAAAGAAAGATTTGAAAGAAACAAAATGGTGAAAGAAAGCATTTAAAAGAAACAAAATGGTGAAAGAAAGATTAAAAAAATGGTGAAAGAAAGATTCAAAAGAAACAAAATGGTGAAAGAAAACATTTAAAAGAAACAAAATGGTGAAAAAAAGCATTCAAAAGAAACAAAATGGTGAAAGGAAGCATTTAAAAGAAACAAAATGGTGAAAGAAAGCATTCAAAAGAAACAAAATAGTGAAAGAAAGATTCAAAAGAAACAAAATGGTGAAAGAAAGCATTTAAAAGAAACAAAATGGTGAAAGAAAGCATTCAAAAGAAACAAAATAGTGAAAGAAAGATTCAAAAGAAACAAAATGGTGAAAGAAAGATTCAAAAGAAACAAAATGGTGAAAAGAAAGATTCAAAAGAAACTAAATGGTGAAAGAAAGATTCAAAAGAAACAAAATGGTGAAAGAAAGATTCAAAAGAAACAAAATGGTGAAAGAAAGTATTCAAAACACAAAATAGTGAAAGAAAGATTTAAAAGAAACAAAATGTTGAAAGAAAAATTCAAAAGAAACAAAATGGTGAAAGAAAGATTCAAAAGAAACAAAATGGTGAAAGAAAGATTAAAAAGAAACAAAATGGTGAAAGAAAGCATTAAAAAAACAAAATGGTGAAAGAAAGCATTTAAAAGAAACAAAATAGTGAAAGAAAGATTCAAAAGAAACAAAATGGTGAAAGAAAGATTCAAAAGAAACAAAATGGTGAAAAGAAAGATTCAAAAGAAACTAAAATGGTGAAAGAAAGATTCAAAAGAAACAAAATGGTGAAAGAAAGATTCAAAAGAAACAAAATGGTGAAAGAAAGCATTCAAAACACAAAATAGTGAAAGAAAGATTTAAAAGAAACAAAATGTTGAAAGAAAAATTCAAAAGAAACAAAATGGTGAAAGAAAGATTCAAAAGAAACAAAATGGTGAAAGAAAGATTAAAAAGAAACAAAATGGTGAAAGAAAGCATTAAAAAGAAACAAAATAGTGAAAGAAAGATTCAAAAGAAACAAAATGGTGAAAAGAAAGATTCAAAAGAAACAAAATGGTGAAAAGAAAGATTCAAAAGAAACAAAATGGTGAAAGAAAGATTCAAAAGAAACAAAATGGTGGAAGAAAGATTCAAAAGATACTAAATGGTGAAAGAAAGCATTTAAAAGAAACAAAATGGTGAAAGAAAGATTCAAAAGAAACAAAATGGTGAAAGAAAGATTCAAAAGAAACAAAATGGTAAAAGAAAGCATTCAAAAGAAACAAAATGGTGAAAGAAAGCACTTAAAGTTTTGGCTGTCATGATATGTTGATATCATGGTATTGTTTTTCCATGATATCAGTAAGTTACCATCATATCATGATTGTGTCATTTTTACATGTAAACTGCATTGTTAAAAGCAAAATTTAGGAAACAGTTTACATAAATATTTTAAGTGAATGAGATTTGAACAGAATATTTGCAGCATATCTGATCTTTTAATGCTTCCTTTCTTCACTCTTAGATTTTAAGGCACAGATGGGATCTGCTTGCCAAAAACCTTACATCTTTACATTTCTCTCTTTTAAGTCTTTTAATACATATTTTTTCTTCAGATTTTGTGGCGTGAAAATCCATTGGATATGTCAGGAAAGTAGAGCAACAGAATCTAGTAAGGTAGTTAATAGTTTACCATATAACAAACAGTATGAAGACTTAAATTGACTTTCTTTGATATATTTACCATGATTTACCATGACGGTCATACCCATGTTGTATGACAAGGGGTAGAAGGCTGATGCCCTTGAAGATCTTGCCTTTACCACTTCTTTCTTTTATGCCAGTTAAGTTGGTGCCCACACGGCTTCTTCTGATAATTGATTGCATGACTTCCTATCCCTACCAAAAAAATAAAAAATTCTGAAACATTCCAATCTAGCCAAACGTGGCTGACCTGCTAGAGTCCCAGGGAGTCCAAAATGTGACTGCAATTTTTAAGAACTTTTTTTCTTCAAAATTAATTTTTACAACTTTTCTTTCATTTTCTATCACAACAAGTTTTGTTTATATAAATGCTAAGACAATAACCTTTTCAATAAAAAAGTCATAATAAAAAAAATATCAACATAAATATGCAAATTACAGGCATAATTAGGTTGAAATTGCTCAATTTTTTGAGCTTGTATTATTTTTGTGAATAATGAAAAAGGAGGATTATTTTATATATTTAGACTGTTTGTAAAATTTTCTTTCCAGTGGTACCAGTCTACATTTTTTTTTTTTTTAAAGCAAAACAGGCAAAAACAATGAAAACTAGAATACTAGCACTCTCTAGAGCGCATACCTCTGCCCATTGCAATTCCAACATGCCTAGAATAATTTTAGAGTTTATTTGATCCCCATACCCAATATAATCTACTGTACCCCAGAAATCCTAGGCCACCAAGATTCATCCCCAAGTTTTGATCTGTAATGATCATTTGAAATCTGAACATTTGAAGTTTATCTTGTGACTGGATTTCGTCCAAGGCCATACCATTGTTTTCAGGTTTATTCCCATAAGGCATCATTATTTGAACTCTATCAGCCAGGATTTACAATCAAAAATTTTTAATTCTTGGCAGAAACCAATTGTTTTATTTTCATTGATTTCAGAAAAACTTGATGTAAGTCTCTTGAGTTCAAAAAATTGATTGCTTGGATCTTCATTCAGAGCACAAAGTAATTTTTCAACACATTCCATTGGAAAGTTTTAACTTAGTCTTAACAACTTTGACAGATCTCATCCTAAAACTATCCCCACCTATCAATTTCTGCCCTTCTCCTGTTCCAATTATCCCCAAATTTTAATCACTTTTCCTGAAACAGTAACAAAACTACACACCAAATTGAATCCAAATCCAATCATCAGTTCTTGAGATATATTGATGACAATCAAACAAACAGAGGCAAAAACATGTCCCCCCCCCATTTTCACCCATCTCCTCTTCCAATATGTCTTTAATTTTAATCACTTCTTCCTTAAGCATTAAAAAAAGCACACAACAAATTTATTCCAAATCCAATTATCAGTTCTTGAGGTATTTTGATGACAGACAAAATACAAACTTGCCTTCAAATGTCCCCACCCTTTCATTTACACCCTTCCCCTGTTCCAGTATGTCCTAAGTTTGTCGCACTTCGTCCTTAGACAGTAACAAAACCACACACCAATTTGTATTAGAATCCAATCAACAGTTCTTCAAATATCTTGATGACAAACAAACAAACACATTTACAGAGGTGAAAACACAACCTTCGTCCAACTTTGCTGTCAGAGGTAATAAACAATTAATAATCACTGCTGAAATTACTTGTGGAAAAACAAAGGTGCACATCCTGCTCCTTGTTTGAACCCGGGCCATTCACGTGAACAACCCAAATACTAACCGCTGCACATACTAGACGTGGTATATCTTGGTGTGTGGATTTCTTTTAGTACTAAAGTTGTGATATGGATAAAGAGGGGGTAGTTGCTCTTTGTGCTTTGATTAAAAATAGGTGAAATGGTCTTTTTAAGGGTATATTTCATGTAGGCGAGTTGTATAGCAATCAGAAACTACGATTTTTGCTAAATTTTGGTCTCAAAAAGGCTAAAAATCATGGAACTTTGCCGGAAAAAAATATTGATGATAAGGGCAGTCAAATTCGACCGGAATTGGATGCATTGATGTCTTTGCACATAAGTTCCTCACAGGTTTTCAGGCAAAAGCAAGGTCTGGAAGTATAGCAAGGAAGCTTTTGAAAAACAAATCGCTTTTTTACTTTAAATTTTCGGCATTTTGGGAATTTTATTAATTTCTCTAATTTAATCCATCTTTTTTCAAAAATCTTCAACATAACCCTCATCAAAAAGTTACATTTTCTGAAAGAGCAATTCGAGTTCTTTCAAATTATTCCAGAATCACTGGTGTGGGCCTATTTGACGAAGTAAAATAATATTTTGTCTAATGTGCATGTCCAATCGGTCATGCCACGACCGTGTGGGTCACAAAGGGTTAATTTTTTTCTGAATTACCTCTTGTTCTTCCTGTTGATTCCACTGTACCATGAGTGGTAAGCAAGTGGGGATAAGGACGCAGACTTACCACATTAGTCATTTCAACCCAAAACCCTCTATGACATCAAACCGCTTATCGCTTCTCTTGTTCGTGACCGCTGGCAAACCTCATGGAGCTCCCAAATTGATAACAAACTTCATGTCCA
>JAIGNY010003963.1:0-10000 GCA_020152595.1 Chiridota heheva | reverse complement strand
ATGGCCTAGATCTTGTCATGCTATGTTTTCTATGATCATACCTAATATATTTCTATACAAAATATCACTTAACTACTTCATCAATCAAATTGACATCCTAATGACTTAGCTGTCATTCATTAAACGGGTCAATTTTTTAATTTTTCACCACTGTTCCACAGAACAGCGTTTTCTTAAGAAATACTCTACCGGATCAAATTTCACTGTTCCAGCATTTTTGTCAATAAAAAAGCAAATTCCTTGCTTTAAATTGGACTCAATATTCACCTTTTTTTGTCATGATATACCTGTAAAAGAAACAAAAATAAATAATAGTCATAAAGTTGTTGCACAAGTGCCAAAATTCTAAACCATGTAAGGCTGTAACACTATCGTATGGCATGTACGGGGTAAATACGTAACGGAGCTAATGATAGTTGCATTAGTTAACACATGCAAACACAGTATCAGGGATGTGAGTGAGAAATACAAAAATCTTTTGAAGATGATGAATATTTAACATAAATTATGATGTCTTCGCGAAATGGCGCGGAGGAGGTGGGAAAGGAGAGGAAGGGGAAGGGGGAACAATTTGACTATACCACGTGCTGGAAAATATATTTTCCCAACAAAAAAAACAACTTAAAAAAGGCATTAGGGAGAAAAATTAATTCATGGGATGTATGAACATAAAGATATGCTTCCAACAAAAGTTATGAGCTGTTTTGTATCAATAATAATGTGTGGGTCAATGGTTAATTCTAAGCTCTTCCAGCCGTTTATGGAAGTTATCTAAGTGACACAATCAATTTGACCACACCAGGTGGTGGCAACTTATATTTGGTCAAAAAACACAAAAATTGGTGTCACACACAAAGTTCATCTTAATGAGGTCTTGCATCCCACATTAGTCATTTCTGGGAATTATCATGCATGCATATCATTTTTCCTAATTATTTATTCTACATATGGAGCACTTTTCCAGCAAACATTAATATTCCCCGTCAGATATATTCCCTGTTAGTAAATAAATCCACAATTAATCTTAGTCCAGGGTCCTGGGAGCTGTTATTTCCACAGCTTCGTGGTAAGCTTGAGAAGGAAACTACCCAGGGAAACTGTTTCCCAGGTAGTGCGTACTGAAATTCTTTCCACGTAGAATGTGTACTGACATACTTTTAGAGCTGTGAACATTTAGGGGATTTAGTAAACATGTACATGCCAAAAAAGCAAGCGTGTATTATTTACATGTGTTTCGTACCATGATATTTGGATGTACACCAAAATTGCTTCAATTTATGATGCTAAGTAAAACAATTGCGCAACCAAGTATGGTAAAAGTTTTGACCCCATTGCCCAAAGAGACGCTGGTCTTTTGCTTTCCAAATTGTGAAAAGTGCATTTCTACAGTATAAATCATCATTTGTATGGAAAATGTGCATGGAAATTTGGTTGAGAAAGAACAGAAATGTTGCCTTCAATGTCGTTTAATCTTAACATCACATAACTTTTTTGCCGTACCCGCTTAAGACTTTTAGTGAAAACCTTGGATACTGTGATACCTTGGCGTCTTGTAGTAATCAATTTCAAAACTACGCCATCACCCCGGAAATACAGTTTATCAGTCCACTTATAAAATGGCTGCAATCTTTGTGAAGCTGCAGAATTTCACCTCTGCTGAAACCTTTTTTTGTTTGTTTATTTTACAATATTTTTTCTTTCTTGCAAAATTTGTTTGACTCATCAGGTAATGTTTACATGTAAATGTTCTGATCGCCACCATTAAAAAAGAATTTTCACTGTATTTTGTGGTCAATTTTACAGCTTGTTAAATGGGTCTTAAAAGAGTGAGATCAAAACCTAATGTTACGTTTTTGTTAGTTTCAGGATTCAAAACATACAATTTTAGTCACTGTTCCATGGAGCATTACTTTCTTAATGATCGATTGCGCCGGTATTCGCAGGAAAAGGAAGGTGTTTCATGCTTTAGAAAATATTTGTTAGGAGGGAATTTACTCTTAGAACACTTTTTATGAGCAGAAAACCATATATTGCAGGATATTTATGTTATATGTTTGAGAGAAAAAAACCCAACAAATTCACTTTTCGTACTTAAAAAGCACTGTACTCGGAACAGCGGGAATTTTGACCCCTGATTAATACACCTTAAGTTATGTAATTAGCTCAACAACAATTAAACCCTTGAGGATATAAAGTGGGAAGAATCTGTAAACTTTCTTGTCTCCCGTTTTTGATTGTATCTACAGAAGTCAAGTGGTTTTTGGCTAAAAACTTTTGAAACTTGGCAGTATTGAAGAGAATGAAAACATCTGTTGAGGAATATTTTTGAATTATGCTCGTTGTCATGAGATGTGATCATTTTTCATGATATTTTGTATTGAAAAATTAGTGGTCTAATTACTTCCCCACAGCACTCATACAGATTTGTTCACACTACAGTGCACAAGTTCCCCTGTGGTGCGTCCAGCATGGAATACAATCCCTGTTAATCACCTTACTCCTTATATATTTGCATGAGTGCACTTGTTTCCGTTGTTGCAAGTGCAGAGTAAATATTTAGTTTTGTACAAGCTCTGGAGTTTATTCAATTTAAGAGATAGCAATGACCTCTATAAGAGCACAAACATAGACATACTGATTGATTATATTCTATTGATATGCATGGTGGGCATGATTTATTGATATATGTTATTTAGCATATTTCCTGATATGCAATGCCAGCTAGTTTAAAACCTGAAAAATCAACCAAGAATTCAAGAATGCATTGGAACCACTAGCCTACCATTTTGCTTTTCTGGCTGCTTCTTTTGTTTCACTCAAATCAGACTTTTATCATTAATTTTGCCCAATTGTGTCATTTGCTTTTGCCGTGTACGGGGGACGTGAAACTGGCCCTAATCAATTTCTTCTCCTGCCATAACAAAGCTGCCCTGGGAGCATGCTTGACCCTTGAACTTCTCATTGGATGGCCCATCTTACTATATACTTAAACCTATGATGTATGAACTCTTTTTTCTTAAAACACACAATTGCAGGGAGGGCATTTGCACAGGTGGGGGTCTCTTTGGTGGAATCAACTTCTTTGTGATATATGCAATATTGATAATTACACAAAATTTCTAAGAGCGCTGAAAACCCATTTATTTAAGTGTTGATTTCTTTGGCTGGGCATTAAGTATATCTTTTATTCATGTTATTCTAGTTTTTAATTTTTTGTAAAACGTTTTTGAATATATGTACGTATACTAAAAACGCTATGTAAATTAAGTATTAATATTATTGTCTTAGGCCCTTTTAGTGTTAATACTTAAGAATAGAGTATGTGCACCATGACAGTATATGTAATCATCCAATCACCGGGCAAGAAATAGGAAACAAAAAACGAGCACATTGCAAAATGTGTGCTTGGTTTGCCTCCTCTTATTGGCATCTTTCATATCAAGATTTTTGAAATTTCTTTGCATTAAAAAAATTTTAGTTTTTGCATTTGTTAATTTGGTTTGATTTCTAAGAGCTCACCTTCTCTCCCTCCTTTCCACTATCCCACCTCTCTTTCCTCTCTGTCCTAAATAAAGCACCTTAGGTTTTTAACACCCTCTTGGCACATTTGACTCTGACTGTCGCGGTGCCGTTAAACATCAACAAACCAAACCAAACGATTACTGAGAGTATCTGACTGCCGTCCATGCTGTCAGTGATTGTGTGCATTGGCATATAGTTCAAACTTACTTCCGTACCAGCCTTTTCCCAGCTGAAGTGTGTATAACATCAAGGCTCAAAACATAATTTTTTAGTCACTGTTCCATTGAGCATTACTTTCTCAAATAACAGTTTGGTATTAGATTTCGCTGTTCCAATGTTTTCACTAATAAGAGGGCAAATTCCTTTCTTCAAATTGGACTTTATTTTTTAACTAGTTTATTGGTAAATATGTGCAGGTACTTATGCCAAATTGAATATTTACGTGATTTAACCATGTAACCCACATCTCATAGCGTACAGGAGTGTACTGTACATGTGTGCAACCTTTTGCACCTTGTACATGTATATGTATATTGAATATCGATTGTGACAGCAAATGTGGGCAAATCGGGAATAGTTTTTTTCTTACAAGAAAAAATATTTTCATGAAAATTTTGTTTAACAACAAGCATGTTTTTTTAAACAGAATTTGAGTTATTGAACATTGAGGCAATATGTTAGTGGAAAAACGCTATTCCATCAGGTTAGTAATATTTGAAGATTCTCAGTTCTGTTCTCAGAACAGTGGACCAATGCAATAACATGTTCTTAACTCGAGTTTCATCATCTAACTCATTATATGACTATGAAATGATTGTGAATTAATGACTTTGATTCATGTGACAATCAATGAGATGTACGAATAATGAATTTAACTTGCATTCGTCTGTCATTCTTCAGTAATAATTTTCAAACCAATGCACGAATAATGCGTTAGAAATTTCAAGTCACTCTTCATACATTTTTGATAATCTTATACTGACTTCAAAAATTGTAAGTCATTATGTGTCAATCATTTCATGTAGTCGCGCAATGAGTTACGATCATGAAACATATGTACATGTAATAAGTTATTGTATGTATGTCCCATTTGGCATTCCATAGACGTCACTTGCACTTATGTCCCATTTGGCATTCCATAGATACCACTTGCACTCATGTCCCATTTGGCATTCCATAGATGTCACTTGTACTTGTGTCCCATTTGGCATTCTATAGCTGTCACTTGCACTCATGTCCCATTTGGCATTCCATTGATGTCACTTGCACTTATGTCCCATTTGGCATTCCATAGATGTTACTTAATTGCACTTATGTCCCATTTGGCATTCCATAGATGTCACTTGCACACTAGTAAAGTTGATTTTCTCTTTCTTCCACATTTGTAGGCAATGATGGAGAAGAGGTTGCAGTCCATCTATGGAAGTTTGCTGTGAATCTTGACCATGAAAAAATTGCGAGGTACAAATTGTCATCTCTCGTAGACACTTTGAGATTGCTTCCACTTGTAAATGTGTGCAATTTTACTTTATATTCAAGCTGTATGTTTTGTGGTGCATGAGAAATAAAGATTATTTCAAGTATAAAAGCTTAGAATATAGTGCATGTGCTAATTGAAGAAAATGCTGTTAGACATGTGCTAATTGAAGAAAATGTTGTTAGACATGTGCTAATTGAAGGAAATGTTTTTAGACATGTGCCAATTGAAAAAAATGTTGTTAGACATGTGCTAATGGAAGAAAATGTTGTTAGACATGTGCTAATGGAATAAAATGTTGTTAGACATGTGCTAATTGAAGAAAATGTTGTTAGACATGTGCTTATTGAAGGAAATGTTGTTAGACATGTGCTAATTGAAGGAAATGTTGTTAGGCGTATGCTAATTGAAAATGTTGTTAGGCGTATGCTAATTGAAGAAAATGTTGTAAGACAGCTGCAACAGCATCCATCTTCCTTCCCTCCTTCAATTGAGGTTCACCCTTTAAAGGCATCTTTCATTTCCTTAACCTCTACAGCGGAACTTTCAAACTCCTAAAGATTTTTTTGGTCACATGAATTTTCATCTGGATTGTCCTGCATAATAATTGTAAAGAAAAAGAAAATTGGCAAAATAAAAGGAATCTTTTTTGCGACTGGACTATCCGTCACCATTCCCTACTCTTGTTACTACCTACTTCTCCATGGTACTGTACTTTTACACCTCTTAGTTTACTTTTTTTGGATTGCACAAGTAGCGTAGATAGAGCGGGGAGGAAGGTGCAACTTTCCCCTGGCGGAAATTTCAAAAAGTGAGAAAATTTGTGTAGATTCTAATTTGCACAAAAGAATTAAGTATTGGATTTTTAGTATTCCTGGTGAAAATGATCAGCCTTATAGTTCAGTTATACCAGCCATATTGCAGGTATTTCCAAAAACCAAATTTTTAAATTAGGCCTATTTATTAGAGTTAGCAAATTTCCAGTTTTCCCTCAAACTTTCTGAAGTTTTTTCTTAAAATAACTAAATTTTCCCTCAAAACTTTAAAAGCTTTTCCTCAAATTCCCTGATTTCTAATTTGTATGGATGCTTACGAGGCGGCATGGGGGTGTATAGTGGGGAGGGGGTGTAAGCTTGGATTTGTTATTTTGATGCAACTGAAAGGTATAAGGACATGCAGCAAATTCTTCATTGGTTAAAACAGTATTAACATCTGAGCAGATCATTTTCAAAGTAATTTTGAAAATAGCACGTTCAAAATGTTTGAGTTTAGTTGATCAAGTTTGACCAATTTCTAATGTATGCTTTTAAATTTGTGATGTATGACAATGTGGACAGCCCAAAATTTGTATGTATTTCATTACATTTCTTTCCTAATTCTCAGTCACGTAAAAGAACAAAGTTTGCAACAAAATACCAAGATTGCCCTTCAATGCATCACAAATATATATATATATATATATATATATATATATATATATATATATATATATATATATATATATATATATATATATATATATATATATATATATTTATAAATATATATATATATATATATATATATATATAGATATATATATTGATATATATGTATATTAATATATATATATTGATATATATATATATATATATATAAATTTGTGATGCATTGATTGTGACATTTGTAGCTTATTCTTTTCCGTTGTTTGTGTTGGATTTGGATGTAGGATATATTTGTACCTCTGTTTGTTTGTCTGCATGTCATCAACATATCTTAACCCTTGTGAATTGAAATTAAGTGGCGTAGTTCAACGAGGTTAAGATGTTACAAATGATTTTGTTAATATTTTGGTGTATAGTTTTTTTAGTGCTTACGGAAGAAGTGAGTAATATTCAGGGTACATTGGGGAAATAGAGGTGGGATATTTTGGGTGATATTTGATTGTACTAAGTTAAAACTTCCTAATATAATGTGCTCAACTATGAATTCATGACCTGAAAGGAAATCTAAACAATCAATTTTCTGGATTTCAAGAAAATCAAATCAATTAGTGTCTACATTGTAGCAGGAAAGGAATGCTTAGCTGGAATAAAACAGAAAACTGATATGGCCTCGGAAGAAATCAAGCAAAAGATAGATAATCCTGAAGTGTTTATAATTCATGTGGGAAAGATTGATCAAAAGATATAATTGGGAAATAAATCTTGGTGGGCTTACCATGAATCTTGGTGGACTTACACGTGATTCTTGGTGGACTTACATGAATCTTGGTGGACTTACCATGAACCTTAGTGGACTTACCATGAATCTTGGTGGACTTACCATGAATCTTGGTGGACTTACCATGAATCTTGGTGGACTTACCATGAATCTTGGTGGACTTACCATGAATCTTGGTGGACTTACCATGAATCTTGGTGGACTTACCATGAATCTTGGTGGACTTACCATGAATCTTGGTGGACTTACCATGAATCTTGGTGGACTAACCATGAATCTTGGTGGACTTACCATGAATCTTGGTGGACTTACCATGAATCTTGGTGGACTTGCCTATTCTGGGCTAGGGAGGCGATATAACTTTATGTATTCTGGTATCATTTAGATAAGTATCTTGCAAATACCTGTATGTATGATCACTTTTTTGTACCACAGAGCGCTTGTTAGCCTGGAGAATCTTGTAAACACCACATGGTGATTGAATGCAAGAATCACATGTGTTTCAAATTCATCTTAGCGAGGAGGATCACCAGGTGCAGCTGCTGGTAAGAAATAAAATATTAAATTAATATTCCCATGAATTTACACTTTCATTTGTATGGTAGAGGACTATTAAAGGCATAGGGTCATGTGGACGTAACGTTAGCCAAGTAGCTTTAAAACTCTTTTAAAAACCATCATAGTAGCTAGAGCTGTGAGCGTTTAAGGATTTTAGTAAATGTGTACCACGCCACAAAAGTGAGCTTGTCGTTTACACACATTTAATACTGTAATTTTCATTAGTACACCAAAATTGCTGGAATTTACAATGCTAAGTAAAAAAAAAAAATCATGTCGGTATGGCAAAAGTATTGATTCCATTGCCCAAATAGACCTGGAATTTTGCTTTCAAATCTTGAAAAGTTTATTTCTACAATATAAATCATCATTTTTATGGAAAATATACATTCAGTTTAGGAAGAACAGAAAATTTCCCTTCAATGTCATTTAATCTCAACATCGCATAACTTTTTGCCACTGGAGCCTACTCGCTAGGGCTTTCACAGTGAAAATCTTGCATGCACTATGATACCTCGCCATAGCATTTCAAAACTCGTCACCTACCTGAAAGTATTGCTCATATCAGTCCTCTGGAAAAAATGGCTGCCATGTTTGCGAAGCACGCCAGAATTTCAGCTCTGATAAAACTTTTGTTTGTTTGTTGATTTTGCAATATATTTTCTTTCTTGCAAAATTTATTTGACTCATCTGTGTTTTTTTAGGTTGATTTAACAGCTTGTAAAAAGCGAGTCTTGATTTAGTAGGGATTAAAGCCTTATGTTATGGCCTATTTATTGTTAGTTTCACCAGTTCCGGTTTAATGCTCAAAGTAACTTTCGGATTTTGGCGAAATCAAAGTGCAAAATATCCCCATTCATAGGTGATTACTGTGCATTTGTGATTCTCGCATTTAAAAGGATTATGCTAATCGGGTTAACAATTTGTGAGTCATTGATTGGAATTTTGTCAGCCAAATGTGTTTGTGATTTGAATCATGATTGATTGATTTTCAACGGCAAGACTTGACTATAAAAAAGCGATTACTCGTATTTTGATAATTAGTAAGCGTTAGTGAATTTGTAACATTTAGCGTGTACGATAAATGTTAGAAACTCAAATGGTAGCAATAAATTGCATCAAAGTTGTTAAATTTTACAGCACCAATTTGCATATTTTTATGCAAATTCTGTAAGTATTACAGGGGAAACCTTGATATTTTTTCATTTGTAAATCCTTTGTTTTATAATTGTCTATCATAATTCTTTGAAATGGTGCAGCAAATGCTGACTAAGCATTTTGAGTCTCTGCCATGCTCCCAGTAAAATTCTTGGAGGAAAAAACATACTCATCATTTTTAGTGACTAAGATTAGGAAGCAATGCTAAAGTACATCAAATTTTGATCAAGATTTTACAGTCTCCATAAAACCTATGGTGCAATGCAGTTTTTATTTTGTATTCGTCAAATCTTACAGTTTTTATTTGTCAAATCTTACACAGTTTTTATTTATTAAAATCCTACACAGTTTTTATGTTTGTCAAATCCTACACAGTTTTTATGTTTTGTCAAATCCTTCACACTTTTTATGTTTTGTCAAATCCTTCACACTTTTTATGTTTGTCAAATCCTAGACAGTTTTTATGTTTGTCAAATCACAATTGTTTATGTTGTCAAATCCTACAGTTTTATGTTTGTCAAATCCTACAGTTTTTATGTTTGTCAAATCCTACACAGTGTTTTTGTGTTTGTCATATCCTACACATTTTTTATGTTGGTCAAATCCCACAATTTTTATGTTTGTCAAATCCTACAGTTTTTATGTTTGTCAAATCCTACACAGTGTTTTTGTGTTTGTCATATCCTACACATTTTCTATGTTTGTCCAAATCCCCAACTTTTTATGTTTGTCAAATCCTACACTTGTTTATGTTTGTCAAATCCTACACAGTGTTTTTGTGTTTGTCATATCCTACACATTTGTTTATGTTTGTCAAGTCCTACACAGTTTTTATGTTTGTCCAAATCCTACACAGTATTTATGTTTGTCAAATCCTACACAGTTTTTAATATTTGTCAAATCCTACACTAAGGTTGTTTGTGTTATTAAGACTCTTAAGTTGACCATCACTGTTGTGGTGCCTTTGAATCACATCAACCAACCAATATCTTTTCTTTTCTTTAATTGGCAGCTGTGGTTGCTGAGTCAGACACCATTTTACTCTCTCAGGTCAGAGTTCATTCCTCTGTTCAGATTCACTGG